>JAOVVA010000010.1:7394757-7405803 GCA_028565275.1 Leiocassis micropogon
AGAGAGAGAGAGAGAGTGAAGGAGGCAGGCAGCAGAACCGGGAATAGGACACCATCTCCACCATCATCATCCTCATCCTCATCCTCTTCCTTCTCACCTTCTCAGCTGAGATTAAAGAGGATCACTTTGTCCTCTCTCTGTCTTTTTAGAAGACAAATATGTCCTCGTCCGGGAAAGAAAACAGTGCCGCCCAGCATGCCAATTACGTGGGACCTTACCGCTTGGAAAAGACGCTGGGGAAGGGACAGACAGGTTTGTCCTCCTCACCTCATCTCATTCGTCTCTCTCTCTCTCTCTCTCTCTCTCTCTCTCTCTTTTAAAAACTCTAGTTTTACTTCCCTAGATCTTTATTACTAAGGTGGAGTCCTGGTGAGAACCATGCAAGTGGATGACGGTGTGATCAGTACCTGGGTTTATTTATTAAATTAATCAAATGTAAAGCTATTTTCCTGTAAGTGTTGGCATTTAATCTTTTCCTTGTGCAAACGTGTGGGTGTGTGTGTGTGTATGTGTGTAATTGTATGGGTAAGCCCTGCCCAGGCACACAGCCCTTAAATGGGATGATGAGTTGCAACTTGCTTATTATTATTATTATTATTATTATTATTTAAATGCTTGAAATGCAAATCCAATCTCCCTGTCCTATATGATCAGCAGCATCCTGCTCCTCAGTTGCACATGAATCGAGTGGTTCATGTTATCTTGTTGCCATGCTGGTTGTGTGGATTGTTCTAGTGAGACTGCCACATCGTCTAATCTGCCCTGTGCTGTGGTCACGTTGGCCAGAATCAGCCTGGATTAGTCATTGTGACCTTGCGAGAGCAGAAAAGTGCTGCAACACTCCGGGCTGTTGTCCGGTAGCCCCGCATGGGAGAAGGCAGGGTTCTCCATCTGTCCTTTCTGGTGCTTACATTTGGCCTCAGATCACCAGATGAGACCAGAGCTTGAATGAGGCAAAGAGAAATTAGGGCAGGCTTTTGTTTTCTCTGGTGTCTTTACTGGAGATTCTGGTACACACCATTTGTCACTGCTTTCTTACATGTTGTTAACAGAGAACTCTGGTTTTTCCCAATTATGCTATGGTTTCAACATTTTTTGTGGAAAACAAGCCCGGACGTGCTTGACTAGACTTACCAAATTTCATAGTGTATAGTACAGGACGACTTTCCAAGACGTACCAAGACGGCGCTCTGGTTTTGCCCACAGTCTAAAGAGATGAGTTGTAGTCTAATTGTTGTTTCCAGATTGCCTTGGTGTGCAGTTGTGCCCTGCTCTGGGTCCAGAATATACCCTGGCTTGTGCTGCAAGTCCCTTGGCATGACCTGTAGGCACCCTGTGACCATATAGAGGAAACTGTTTCTGGAGAATAATCTAATTTAAGATTTCATCTAGCGCTGGAGCTTGGTGGTTTCCCTGCACCGTCCTCTTCTACTGTACTTATGCCTTACTGTAAAAGAAGTACTTCAGTTTAGCGATAGTGCTTCCCAAAGCAGTCCCCTAAAAGGATTCACATTTTCATTCAGTATTTGTGAATGTCAGAAAAAATTAAGTCTAAGCGGGTTTTTCTCTTATGCTCATGGAGTGTACCTGCACTTATGCTTAAGTGTTTTCCTATAGATGATACAATTCCATATCTTGTTTTTCAACATCATTAAAGTTGGTGCTTTTTAAGTAGCTTCTTAATTCAGTGGGTGACAGTCAAGTGTAAAAGTTTGAAAATTCAGTAGGATAGATCACACAGGTAATTCTGTCTGTATTAAGATATTACTAAGACGATATACATTTTGTTGACTTTCGCCTCATCCTTTGAATCGTCATCTTCTCGCAGATAAAAATCATGTTGCATAATATAAACATTTATAATTAAATCTGAAGATTTAAGTTGAAAAAAAAACATTGAACATCATACTTGTAGTAGAGCCAGTCTACTCCTCAGGAAACCCCAAAACCACACTTATTGCTCTACTGCAGATCTCTAGTGTTGTTATACTCTGGGAGCTTGAGGAATAAAAACGAGGATGTATAGCTAGAGGACCGTAGGTGTGTTGTGACTGACACTTCGGCTAGGCACCTCTCCCTGTATTCACAATGTCTATTCCTGTCCATGTCCTCGCCTATACATACATACAGTATAGCACATGGTGGCCAATTACACTGGACAAATGTCACACACTAGGCATGATAAATCGACAAACCTTACTTCTGTGGCACTTAAAAAAAAAAAACAGCATGTGTGCAGATCGTAGTTTACTGAATGATTGGCTCCTGGTGTATACTGTAGAGCTGTTTATATACTGTATACGTGTGTATGTATACTGTATATATGATATAGTATGCCACGCTGATCTCTGGTCTCATGCAATGCTGCAGTCATTATGTAATTAAAATCCTACAGCATGACTCTAATCTCCCATGCTTCCATTAAATCTCTCTCGCATGGATCACGAGGGTGCAGCGACACAAATTCCACTGTCTATTCTTAAATGCCTAAGAATAAAAGTCTCTGTATTCTTTTCCACAGTCAAATCAGGCACATATGAAACAGATCACTGAAATATAGTCTAAAGAGGGAAACAATGAACAAAGCTTGAAATATAAAAAAAATATATATATAGAAGACAGAAATGGAAACCAACGTCAGCTTGCTTATTGTACGAGAAAGTGCTTGACACGCTGTGAATCTGTTGTCTTGTAATCTGTCAGTTGCTAGGTAATCATTTTTAAGTCCATTTTCAGCCTACCTACAGTGAATGTTGGTTTAATCACAGGTTGCTTCAAACGAGTACAATCGACCAGCCACTTGTTGTTGACCTTGATGTTGACCTGGAAATTTATTTATTTATTTTTTGGCTCAGCTTTACCATATAGAATTATATTTCTGCCAGTTTTTTTCTCTCTTATAATTCATACTTAGCTCTGTCCTGCTCACATTTTGACTGCTTTGACTGTACTGTATGTGCATCTGTAAAAATATACACTACGCCCGATGTATTTGTGTTCGAATTCAGGTGTTCAGGTACTTAAATTCATTCTGATTGAGCATGAGAACATTTAACAATTTGTGCGGTAGAGTTTATTCATTTAGTTTTGGATTCTTAGTGAATCTGAGGATAAATTTATTTGTTTAGTGCGCACAATTTGCACATTTTTAAAAACGAAGAAGAATAAATTGCCTGAGAGGGTCATGTTTGAGTACGGTTATGTTTTAAAAAAATTTTTTTTTCCTGTATGCATAACCTTGGACAATAAGGATGAATTTGAGTTTATACACGTTACAAAAAACAAAATCCTGTTTACCTTTCTCAGCAAATTAACGTCATTTTATTGTTTCGGGCGGATTCATTCATGCTTATCTAAGCCTATAAAACTCGTCTATAATTATAGCATTAACCAGCACAAGCACTTCAGCGAGCCTTGTCTAAGCACCAAAAGCACAAAATGACAACTTCTCTTTTTGCCACCCCTGTATTTTCCCCTTTTCCCCTGTCCATGTGCAGCGGCGCTTGTACGAAGGGTTTATTGAGTCCTGCATGGCTGGTTTTTGCTCGTGCTGAATCTGAAGCTTGGATACAGTGGCTGTGCTTCAGTGCAGGAGATTCTGCAGGAGGCTCCCTCAAGAGCAATTAACCCCATTTGGATCTCGGAAACGTAAAGCCTCCCTCAGTCGCATGTGACAACTTTGTTTGTCTAGACATTTGATTCGGGAAAGTTGGTGCTTTGATATAATTGGTGAAGAAACTAATTTATTTGTTATAATAATAGACCTTTTTTTTGGCAACCTTGTCAGATTTTACAATCCAAATGGGGATTATGTTATTAGAAATATAGATGTGCAAATATGCATATGCTTACATTAGAGAACTGAGTATGTGAATTAAAACAATACTGAGAATATTAAAAACAGACAAGACCTGCCTTAGTTTTGAACCTTTTTATATGAATGTTCAAAAATCTCCATTATGATGCAGCTCAGAAGGCATGGATTCATTTTTTTAAACTAGTCTCACTTTTACAGTACAGGAAAATCCTTTCCCTACATATCCCAGCTTGTTAAGAAGTTGGGGTCAGAGCTCACCGTCAGCCATGATATTGTGTGGTTTAGAAAAAGTTTATGGTTAAGAGCCTTGCTCAACAATCATTGTTTTTAATTAATAGAAATGTATTGTTCAAGTGAGGAGACGTTTATGTGATGTCTATGGAAGGAGTCTTGGGTATCATTAACAGACAGGAAATCCTTCAGTTTTTAGGATACTTTTTGGGTTCTTAGGAACATACTGTAAAAGGTGTGAATTTTGTTTTTATTTTGAAATGAACAAAAATTTGATTAGGAGGCTTTGAACATATAGCTGCTATATTGTAATTGATAACATAAATGATTTTATCTTGTGGACATTCCAAAACTTTAAATTTAACTTTAAAATATGAACAGAAAATTATGCAACACAGTAATTATTGTTTTAAATTGTGGTAATAAGATGAATGAAACACTTTGGGATGTGCTCTTAAAGAAAAATATTCAGCTCTGGTAACGTTGGGCCATGTCACACCACATCCTGTCATTTACTCTGTTCCTACTGTCATCATGATTTTAGCCACTTTAAAAAAAAAAAAAAAGTAGTACTTTTAAAAAAGTTTATTGAATGCTAATGTTTCCTGTTTTAAAAGTCCATACATCCGCCTAAAATATTCTGAATTGTACAGTACACAGTAATACAGTATGCGACAAAGTATACAGTACTGATATGAAGAGATAAAAAATATTACCTTGTTGTCATTTCTCCTGAAAGAAACTAACATACACACTATTAGCGTGTTAAAATAAGTGTTCGAAGTGTGTGCAGACAGCGTTCACATTGTTCTCGACCCAGATTCCCGAAACAAAGATCGCTGCAGGCTCCTGCAAAAGGAGATGTTTTGTGATGTTTTGTGATGACACAGTACACTACCAGAATGGCGGGATTTTGTAACAATAGACAGAGTAATTGTGTTACTTGCTGCTGTCTTATTAAATTTCCCTTGGAATTGTTCTTCCACCTTTTTCAAACTCTCCATTCATGACTACTTCCATATTAGCGGAAATGATAGTTAACTATAAATACTTTTACTAAAAGCGACACAACTTCCTTTTCACTACTGGGAACGCGTGCGACTGGAGCCTTGCCCCGTCGACAATCACACGTGCGCGTTCTAATGAGTTTCACTACTGTATATTTTAGCACATACCGTATACCCAGGACCTACAATAGTTGTTAATCCTTTGTTTATTTCCTTATAAATTTATCACTAAAATATTTATTTGTAATCATCCCAATTTTGGCCTGTCGAAGCCACAATAGGCAACATTATAAAACAGGGACACAATTCCTAAATTTGTTGCATAAGAGAACTGTAAACTTAGTAAAGGTATATTTCATTATATCAGTATCGCCTCATGTCACGTTCCTGCGTTTGACAGGAAAATTAAAGTTTTTTTTCACCCCTTAACTTTTCCTGACAGTTAAATTACAACATCTGTGTAATTTAACTGTCGAGTCGGAGACACCCAGCACTATTTATATTTGACCAATCAGTGGGTATATTTTTGCATATATATATATATATATATATATATTTTTTTTTTTTTAACTATCTTGTACCTGGTTATGGTTATGAGAGAAATTTGATCTAGATTTAAAAAACAAAAAACACCAGGCATTCAGCCAAAAAAAAAAAAGAACAACAGGTTTGTTTCAGAAAGCTCAGGCTCTCGGTTTCAGCTCTTTGTCTCGGCATGGAAGCAGTTTTGTAATTTGACTATGAGTAATAACTGCCGATCACCGAGTCGGATCAATAAAACCTCTTACAGCTGTTGCAGCGGTACAGATCCATACCATTTCATTTCGGACTGAATGATGATGAATGCACTGGGGAGAAATCGGTACTCTCAGGTGGTTTGGCCAGCTCCAGTGAACTGATGTGGAAGACGCTGCCAGAGAAAGTCTATTCTTTTTGAGTCCATGGTTCGTTCAGGCGTTAAGGTTCCTGTAGTCATTATTTTCCTTGATGTTCATTTGCAAGGCAATCAACAAAGAGCATTCATATTCCGCTCATGGCATGCGAGGCTCCTAATTTATTAGCCGACGTGAGCTTTAGAAGGCTGCGGTGAATGATGTAACATTGTGTCTGGGTGAAGCGCGTGCTTGCTGACATGCTAGCTTTCCAGGCAGTGACGGACCTTCGTCTGGCTTCAGCAGCTCAGCTTGGGGTGTTGGATGGAGCTGAATAAATTCAAACTTGTTGAAATACTGGTTTTAAAAGTAAAGATTTGAGCTTAAATACCCCTTTGAGACACTGATATCTGCATGCTGAAAGCTTGATTCAGGGTTCTGTAATGCTCTACAGCTACATCAAGTCTGTAAGAAAAGACGAATTAAACAAAATGAACATCCCTGGAAATGTATAGGTGCATTGATGCAAAAAAACATCTGAGAATTGAGCTGTTGAATAGGAAGCATGTAACAGTAAACAGTATACTGCACCGCTTTTGTATGAAACTTGTGCTTGGTTTTTGTGTTTTATTCTATGCTTCGGTGATTTACAGAGATGGCAAGTAATGAGATACAACTACGACTACTACATTTTTTTGTGTCTATTTTACTCTCTACATTTTAAATAGAGACCTGTTACTTTGCAGCTGAAGATCACACAGAAGTGCATTGATTTTCTAATCTAAACATTAGCTTTTTACGCTGTCACTCACCCCATATCATGACTGAGACACACCCCACATGGGAAGGACAGGAACAGCACAGTTCCACCAATCCTTGTTTAAAGAAATGACTGGCAGGTCATTATGAAAGTGCAGATTAGTTAACACACCAAAGTAATCGATGGTTACCTGGGCAACGGAACCCGCCCACTTGGTCTCTGAGCTTTGGATTCTTCTGGCTTTTTTTTTCGATTGTCTCAAATTGGTGCACTTATAGGCTTATAAGCTTATAATTATAATATTCTGGCACGGTAACCTTATGGTATTCTGTATGCTTGTTGTTCTGTATGCTTGTCTGTATGATTAATTGTGTAGACTACTTGCATTATTCAGGGTAGCAATGGTACCAACTAGCTAGTTAAGTTGTGGAAGTGATGAAAGGCGCTAACAATGCTAAAACGATTTGTTTATCCTGTATACAGGATTGTGGGGGGGAGCCTGGAGCTTATCCAGTACGAGGCGGGGTATACCCTTGATGGGGTGCCAATCACACACTCGCACTATGAGCAATTTCGGAACACCCGTTAGCCTAATCTGCATGTTTTTGGACTGTGAGAGGAAACCCAAGCACCAGGGGGAAACCCAACAAGAACGGGAAGAACATGAAATCCGGTTTCGGGAAAACGGAAATCAGACCAGAAACCTGGGGGTGCAAGGCGACAGTGCTGACAACTTAGCCACTGTGCTGCATGATTTGTTTAATTAATGTCATAACGTATTACTAAGAATCTCTACTAGACTTGCACATTTACGTCATCAACAGGACAAGTGTGTTTAAAATACTTTAAAGTAATGTTTATCAGTAACTAAGTCCAACAGATATCCAGAAAAATTTGTTTCTTCGTGTAGCACTTGTACTTTTCTGCTTTAAGTACTTTTTAAAGCATGGACTTACTAATTAAAAAAAAAAAAAGAAAGAATTTTAGTGGTACTTCTATTTGTAGTGGAGTACATTTTTATGCAAGTACCTGTACTCTTATTTAAGCATTTAGTAGAATAGAATGTATCATCCATCCATCTAGGAACCTTTGTAGTGCAACTAGGGACCGTGAAGGCCAATGGTGACCTTTGTATTTGTTCTCATTTGTACAACCGTGGTAGGACCTCCGGTCAACACTCACACGCGCATTCACACACTACGGGCAATCTGAAAACGCCAGTTAGCCTAATCTGCATGGGTTTGGACTGTGGGAGGAAACCAGAGTACCCAGAGGAAACCCACCAAGCACAGGGAGAACATGCAAACTCCATGCACACAGACCCGAGGCGGGAATCGAACTCAGGACCTGGAGGTGCCACAGTCACCCATGTCCAGGAGTCCAAGAGAGTGTCATTTTCTGTGCAGTCTGTGTAAGTGACTGTATTACTCCTTTCCTAGGTACACTAGCCAATCTTAAGCATCCACAAGCTTATGTGCCCAGAAGAACAAATCTGCATTAACACTGCTTTAATAATAAAAATGACTGTATTTTAAGTATTGCACCTGACATGCATAAGGATGATTTATTTTAGTTTGTTTTAGTTAATATGATGCTTATTATACACCACATTAAAGACACATTTATGAATGAAAAAAAAAAAAACAGATTGTGTGTGTTTGTAGTAGTATGGATGGCCTCTGTTCTGCAGGCCGTTGTAGGCAATTCATAGCTGACGGTCTGAACGTTTGATTGCAGAGTGTCTCTGCTGTACATCTGAAGCAGCAGGCAAGAGAGGATGCAGTGAGAGTCAGGTGAAGTGTGAGGACTTCCCCCCTGCTGCTCTAACATGTCTGGACTGTGTTATGCTTCAGAGATTAGACATGAGTGGGGATTGTGCTGGGATGGTGTGGAATGGAATGATTCTGTATCTTTTTATTTATTTTTTCCCCCTCTCGGTTTTGTCCTGTAAGGAATGCTGCGTCTCCTTCAGTGACTTCCGTGGTTGAGTGCATCTGTGTTTCCAGTCAGCTTTATGCATGTTCAAAAGAAAATAGTAGTTCTTAGTACTCTGAATATGTAAGATTTAATTGAATTGGAGTAAATCTTGTCTGACGCACTCTTAATGCCATAATTGCTTATAACTCAACACCTTAACATACAATATATACTGTGTGTAAATGGACATTACCATTATAATGTATAGATTTGTATTTTTGAACATCACTATTAACTTAATGTTAATATACACTCACCAGCCACTTTATTAGGAACACCTGCGCATACAGCGCGCCGCATAAGCTCAAGTGCATACAGGTTAAGAAATACTCAAACCCGCCCTTCAACAAACCTACCTCAACCCGATCATTTGCAGATGTGGTAGGTTTGCAAACCTACCACATCTGCGAAATGTTCTTAATGCAAAATTTTCCCCCAGTTCTGATGTTTGGTGTCCACAGTACTGAAGCTCTTAACCTGTATCTGCATGAGATTATGTCTTGCGCTGTTGCTCCATGATTAACTGATTACTGTAGATGATTACATGAATCAAAACTTTAGGTGTACCAGTGTTGCTAATAAAATGGACAATAAGTTTAATGGATGCGGTCCTGTGCACCCTTTTAATACTATGAACTGGGCAGCTATATAATAATCATGATATTCATGATGTTCCACAAATAATTAAACGTCACTAGTTGCAATATATTGATTGCAATGTTATTGATTGGAATGCTTGGTTAAAATGAGCTGCCTGGATAATGTTGGATATCAATGTTGGCTTGAAATCATAATCCTTGTGATTAAAATAGGGATTCACATTTTAATTGTCTATCTGGTTATAAACCATAGAGGCATATTTATTGTTATTTGGAGTGTAGTTATCTTTAGATTTAGTATTCAGTAAGGAATGTATTGATTCACAAAATCCTAGCTGTATTATCTACAATGCGATAGTAAGAATCTCTCTCCAGTTTTCTGGCGCCGATTATTAATGGCAGGATTGAAGAGAATTCATTATGATTATCGTTTGTGCTGCAATTTTCCAGAAGACAAAAGCGTTGTGCTTTCTGTTCCTAAGCCTGGAACTGCTTCAGTGTGAAAGGCCAGTATCCATCTAAAGAGGTCTAAGAGGTGAGAGTTTGGGCAGGTCATTTTGGATTCTGTTTATGGGGTAATGTAGCGTGTCATGAATTCATGTTGCCCCGGTGCTTTTTCTGACACCAATAGGAAAACTGTCAGAATAGTTGCAGAACGAAGGGGCTGCCACGGTCAATTTTCTCTCGCTTTGAACCCTATCAAATGTTTATTTGCTGTGCTCTCACCAATCCGTGCTACTTGCCGCTTCGCCACATTAGGTTGTTGATTTTTTTTGTTGTTTTTTTCTTTTCCCCACCCTGTATATGTGTGTTGGCTAATGGCAGGGTTGGATCGTGTTCAATAACTTTGAGTTTGTAACATGCTATGCCTGACTGCATCTTTCATGTCCAATCTGGAGCGCTCCATCGTCTAGACGTTGGGATAGCTTTCTCTAAAGCGCCTTTTTTCTATGATGTTTTAAATTTTGGATGGAGTTTTGGACTCAGGCTGGGAAAGGTGGTTGGTGGAAGAGTAATTTTTTTCATTAAATTCTCATTAAGCAATGAGTTCACTCCCAGATCTGTGCAAGTAAGATTGAATGGCTTTTCTTCTTTTTTAGTGTTCCAGATTGTGCTCACTAATCCTGATTTGGTGAAAGCTGACGTTTATGGTTGACCAAAATCTACAAATAAGTTTGGCTATATGGAAAAAAAATTGCTCGATTTAAAATTTCAGCAAAATGATCCCAAATATTACATTTATGGCAGTTATATGAACAGTTATACTTTGTCTTTTTGGATAGGTTGTAAAAGGGGCTAGTGGTGCCTTAGGGGGTGGAGGCTCTGGGTTGCTGATTGAATGGTTGTGGGTTCAAGCCCTGTCACTGTCAGGCTGCCACTGTTGGGCCACTGGGCAAAGCCCTTAACCATATTCCCATACAAAAACACTCTGCTCTTTGCCACTCCCAAAGCCTGGATGAGAAACAAGGAAGGTTTGGCATCAGGCTTGTAATCCGGTCCTGCAAAAACCACCATTGCTACAGAAACGACTGAACCCATTGCTTGATGTGGTCAACAGCAGAACAAATGAAAAGGGAAGATCATTCACAGTATTTAACAGTTTTGAGGAAAATCAGCACGTTTGAGGCGGCACCTAGGCACAACTGGTAGAGCTGCCGCATCATACCTTTATGGGTCATAAAGGATCTCTTGTTTCCTCCCACTGTCCACTGTGTGTGTGTGTGTGTGTGTGTGTGTGTGTGTGTGTGTGTGTGTGTGTGTGTGTGTGTGTGTGTGTGTGTGT
>JAOVVA010000010.1:7421040-7434839 GCA_028565275.1 Leiocassis micropogon
CTCCGCCCCTAATGGTGCGTGAGCAAGCAGTTCGAAAAGATGCGGTCGGGTGACGTCACGCGGTTCGGAGGAAACACTGGATAGTCTTCGCCCCCCCGACTGAGTGGTAGTAGTAGCCTTAATGTGGGAGCCCCCTAGTGACGGGGAGGAATTGGCTCGACTAATATTGGGGAGAAAATTGGAAAAAAAACCCAAAAAATATTTAAAAAAAAAAGAGTGAAACCACTAAGGAAAGGAGGCATTGACCATTTAATGACTGGTCTACTCGATAAGAGCTCAGTGTTCATATTTCAAGCACAGTATACAGTGTTCGGTGGTGCAGAAAGGTTTTGAAGGGGTCAGCAAATGACATCATGAGTGTTACCACTGAATGTTTCTGAATTGCTGTTTTGGGTTTGTTGAAAAGTTTGTTGAAAACACACAAAATCCATTGTACCTATTCTTCCTGCGTGAATATATCATGCCATACAGATCAGTTATATAGCTGCTCATTGTTTAGGATAATGTCTGTAAAAATATGGGATCATAAATATGGTTTGTAAGGGTATAATTTAAGCATTTGGGGATTTTTGGCTCTATAACACTGATAACCTTGCCATATAAAGAAGAGCAGTGGTGACGGTGAAAGAGGAACAAATGCGTCAGAGAGAGAATGTTAGATCTAGTCTGTCCGTTTATTTAGCCCCCCCCCCCCCCCAAAAAAAAAATTGATAAGAGACACAGAAAATAGTGATATGTTTGAGTTTATCCTCCAATACGTCTCTCCGTCCTGATTCTACGAGCGAACGCAAACAAAGCAATCCGAAATCAAACCGCTTCATGTGATATTTCGACCAGTCAAGGACAGGTGGAGGTCTCAAAACAAATAACACAGTGTTCTCGAGTTCTCTTTGGAAGAACACTTTCTTTGCACCAAAAAACATCTTTATATACTGTACAGTATATATGAGGGTGAGTCAAAAATTATCCACACTCTGGCTGTAGTATTTATTTTTATTAACTTTTAGAAAGGACCATTTTTCGACATAATCTTCTGGTCTCTCAAAACACTCTGTCCATCTGTCAACACGCTTTCGTATTCCCTCAGCAAAAATGTTTTAGGCTGAGCTTCCAGCCATTAATGCACCGCTGTCTTCACTTCTTCATCAGAAGTGAATCTATGTCCAAACAGGTGAAAGTCAGATGAAGCGAGATCCGGACTATAGGATGCGGACGTGTACAGTATCATCATGCAAGATCACAGCACCATTGGATAGCAGTCCTCTGCGTTTAATCAGAAGTTTGGCCTTCAGCTCTTCGATAAGCATCTCGCTGTTATGAGCACTGTTGATTGTTGAACCTTTTTTTCTTGATAATGTTCCAATACCGGCTCTCGAATCCCAGAAAACTGTAAACATCAATTTTCCAATTAATGATTGAACTTTTTCTTGGTTGCCGATTGAGGATGTTTGTTCCATACTCTGCCTTTTACTCTCATGCTCGTAGTGATGAATCCGTTTCTTTTCTAATAAAAAAAAAATAATCTTTTACCTTCCTTAGAGTATCGATCCACATAGGGCTGTAGCTATCGAATATTTTAATAATCGAGTAATCGGATAAAATGTACTTTCGCGTAACTAAGCAGCAATGTAAAATATATAAGAGGAAAAAAAATTATTGGTTTTTGATTTTTAGAAAAATCTACTTTCGTTTTTTTAAATGCATACAGCATTTTATCAAAAATAAACATTGAGATGCCTGAGATGAATTAAATGCATTACAGTGCCATACATTGTTATTTTAAAGCCTTTTCTCAGATGCAAAAACAAAAAAAAAACGTATTTCAAATGATTTTAAGTATCAAAAAACTTAGGCTAATTTTAATGAATTTTTAACAGAACGCTCCCTCAAATCAATACACAGCTAACTGTTTGCGTCTCCTTCCGCTTTGTGGGTGACGTAAGCGCTTCTTCTTTGTCGGTGTTTAGTGGCGGCTTGTATCTGGGAGCGCGCTGTGTCACGCCAAACAAATAATTGTGCAAAAACATGACACAAGCTTTTAAAATTAATTAAAAGAAGCTTTGAGGCAGAAGAATTTCCCTCGATCATTTTTTGTAATCGTATTACTTGAGGAATCGTTTCAGCCCTAGATCCACAATTTGTTCGGGGATATCCATTTATGTCCTTCCTTGGGTTGTTTTAGCACCAGGCACACCCTCAGATCACAAAAAACCCATCACTGCACGCTTTTGAGTAGGATTTTGTGCAAATCACAAGCGGGGCATCTATTTTTTTTGCTTACACCGCAGTTAAAAAATGACCGGAAAGCGCTGATAAGACAGTGTGGCCAGCAGAAGTTTTAATATAATCCGAGTGCGGGTAATTTGTGACTCCATCGGCTAGAGAAAGCGTTTGACAATACTGACTTATTAGAAATAGCATGACAAATAAAATAATTTGTTTTTTCATCCGACTCTGGCACTGAGAACAAGTGCCAACATATTATGAGATACAATTGCAAGCATGACATTTAACAATGGCATGAATACAGAAGCTTTGACATTCATGCTGCTGCTCTGTGTATTTAGGGATGAAAACACTAAACTGGGCCAAGAGCTAAACTCAAATCTTACTCTACACACTCATGAACACACACAGTGTTTAAGCTCCAGCTGGGTGGCCTTAAATAGGAGGTTTTGGGTTGTTTCCCTCCACTGTGTGATTATTTGTTTGCGCTTTGTGTGGGACGTTCAGGACTTTCCCCTTACATGGTAAGCTTTCACACGGAGCTGAGGCTGGCTAATAAGACAGTCGAGGCGGTGTTCTGACTCAGGTTCACAGCCAGGAGACTCAGCAGGACATGTACTGTAGGAATTGTTCAAGATGAGTAAGTGGGAGACGGGGAGCTTTGCGATATCGAAAGTTTGTGACCGAAAAAGTGCTGAGAAATCAGTTCAGCCGAGTCCTCCTCCTGTAGCGTTTTCCTCCTGGGGAATCCGGCCTTAACTCAGGGCTCAGGGGCCACCGAACCTGGAGCAGGTGGATGATGGAGGAGGGAGGATGATCACCGCCACGTGATCAGAACCGTAGGGAACATCCGCTGCCGAAAGGGGAGAGGCCGGGGGTGGGGGAGTAGGGGGAGGGAGGAGGGGGGTGTCTGGGGGTGTGCGTGTTTATGGGATGGAAAGCGGGGGGAGATTTTTGTATGTGCATTAGAAAGAGGGAGAGAGACAGGTGATTAGAGGAGGGGAAAGAGAGGAAGTGATGGGGTGGGGGTTGATAATGTGATTGATGTAGGGATGGAAGAGCCTCCCTTGGCAACAGGGAGGTGAGATCTCCCTCTCTCTCCCTCTCTCTCGCTATCTCTCCCCCCCCCTCTCCCTCTCTTTCATTTCAAGTCAATTCAGATTTCAGATAGCTTTATTGGCACGGCTGTATAATATTACCAAAGAATTGGGAATATGATGCAAGAACATCGATTGCATTAGTAATAACAATACTAATATACTCCACTATAGTTATAACTAATAGTAGTAACAGTAAGACGATACTAATAATAAGTGAAACAGTTGAAGTAATAATGACGATTTTCGGTCACCGTGTATTGTGTCTGCTTAAGCATGTGCTTGTGTGTGTGTGTGTGTGTGTGTGTGTGTGGTGTGGTGTGGGGGTAGACTGACTGGCAGGAGGTTGCCGATGAGAGGGATCAGCGTATTACAGCTGGAGATTTTGGACATGATCTTCACACTGATCAGAATTCACATGAAGGTTTTTGGAGCAATGTGTGTGAGCAATGTGATATCTCGAGAACCATCGCCAGAACTGTACAGGCACTGTGGCATATTGGAGCTGTTCTGGCATGGTGGCGCGGTGTCATGGTGGCCAGACACCTTGCTAAGCCGCAGTGCAAGTTTTGTAAAAAGTTGCTTGAAAAAAATGCCAATGAGGACCGCCACTGATTTTGCAAATTCGCTACGATTATAGCATTTGGTTAAAATCTTTCATTCCAGATTTTGGACGATTTGAAAACGGCACAGTGTAAATGTTGTCAGTCATTATGAGGACGCCTGTCTAACTCGACTGGCACCCAGTTTAAAGGAGCACTTGCATAAGAGCTGTCAGGACCCCGAGTGCTGTTATTCATCGCTCCGCTTTCTATCCTCTGCTTTTGTGCTTTTTTCAGTCAAATGCTACAAGGTCAAAGAGCTCCCTGACCTCATCTACCTTCTCTCGTTCACACACACACACACTCTCTCTCTCGCTCTCTCTCTCTCTCTAATGTAATTATCCAGGGTTTTTATTTATTGCTCCACCCTTCCCCCATCTCTCACCCAACAGTATGGCACTCACCCAAACAATGGCCCATTTCCACCATCCTGCTAAAACGTGCCGTCTTGTTCTGTCGAGTAGGAAAGCTGTAGGTAAAGATAGCTCCTCATTACCGCACATATTGCACACATCACCTCCTCCTACTCAATAAATCCCATCTTCAATTCGGCAGGCCGCCGTAATAAGGCTCCGGAGGGTGTGTAATTATTCCGAAGCACATCGGCGAATCTTTGTTTTTGTTTATTTGCTGATTTTCAATAGAATTCTGTTATTTCCTTTTTTTTTTTCCCCTTTCTTAAATTATATATTCTTTTTACTTGAAGGAATGTGATTTATTCCACATTTGGGAAAAAAAAAAACAGTCTGAGGAAAGGTGAATTTGGGAGATGACGTGTCCTTGAGCCGGCTTTTCTATTTACAGCTGCTCCGTCAGTCATTGTCGATCTCTCAGTGCCTCCCCCTGTTCCTTGTTCTCCATCACTGTCCGCACCCCCCCCTCACACACACACACACACACACACACACACACACACACACACCTCCCCACCCAGTCCGTTTTCAGGGTTTTAGTGTGCAAGGCAGCAGAGGTTTGTGCGCTAAAAAAGAGAACAGTAAAAAAAGTGGCTGGCGTTTTTACGGGTAGCCGTAGATCACGGCTGAGCGGAGAGCCGGAGTTTTATGTACCCTGCCATCCGCACATCCCTGAGCGAGCCACCGAGAGAGGCGGTGTACCTACAGACCTGATCACAGATAAATAGATAGGAGGAAGCAGCCATGAAAATGGATGGCAAACATTTCATTTCTGTTGTGTCAAATTTAGAAGCTGGCAACAAATTAAACGCTAAGAAAGAAGCCTGGTTGTATGTTTGAAAGGTCGCGGTCGCTGTTTAAGGTTAAAAGAGAACGCTTTGAGAAATGGAGAACTGTGCATCTATGTGGCTTAAATGCTCTTGATTGAGTCTTGGCCACAGTAATTGGGTCAGTCTTTGAAGTCTGGTGCTGGCGTGGTTGAATTCCGACTACAGCCACTATGTGGCTGGGGCACAGTTTGCTGTAATGTGGATATTTATAAAGAGGGTTCATTTCATTGATTAAGCCAAAAAGTATACCAAGATACAGATCATGAAAGGGTCTGCCTTGTGCACCAAACAGCTCTTTCTTTCCAATAAGAAAAAAAAAAAAAGAATTTGAGCATGGGTAAAACGGTCATGCTGATGACGGCGATGTCAGGGTTCGTTTTGTGTGCGGTGATGTCATCGCAGCATGCAGTGCACTTACACCACTGGTGAAATGGAAAGCAAAGCAAAAGTATTTTTATTCATTCCTTTTCCTCGTCAGGGTCACGGCGTCATTCCATGAATGCTGGGCTTGAGTTGAGATTAGACTCTGGGATGCCAGTGCCAGAAAAAAAAAACATTTCATATACTTGTTCAACATTTAGGCCTGTTATGTACTATATATCCCGAGCAGATATCCGTGTAAAAATATAGATTTAGCGCATAGTTGTGCAGCATTTCTGGCTCATACAGTAGATTTAAGGGTCACTACCACAATCCCCAGCTTGGGTTGTGTGAATATTCTCTCCCAGTGTGCATTTCCTACAGGTCATCTAGTTATTCCCAACCTTCCAAAAACATGTCGGTATTCTGTGGTGTTCTGTAAAATATCTTATGTATGGTAAACTGTAAGATACTGTAATCCCATCCAGGGTTTATTCTCGCCTCGTGTGCAGAGTTCTCGAGACCTTTATCAGGATATACGGTGAATGAATGAATATTTTCCAAACATCTTTTATTCCTCATATAAATGTGCGTACATTACTACCTATAATTTGTTTGCACTCTAATGTAGATATAACATCTGGTGGTAAATAAATGCATAATCACACTTGAAAATGCCTCAGTGCTCTGTTT
The DNA here is from genome assembly GCA_028565275.1 of Leiocassis micropogon. Classification (NCBI taxonomy): domain Eukaryota; kingdom Metazoa; phylum Chordata; class Actinopteri; order Siluriformes; family Bagridae; genus Leiocassis; species Leiocassis micropogon. The sequence continues at coordinate 7,427,262 of JAOVVA010000010.1, forward strand.
GTGTCAGAGGTTTTATGGGGTAAAAATCGGATTTGTTCTTAATCAGAAATGGAGCATCACTGCAGATCAGAAGGCAGGGCCTGTGGGAGACTGGGATGATGTTTTGGCTCATGTTTTTGAACCGGCTTTAGCTTAGTGTGTCAGGAGGCCTCTGGGGGGCTTGGAGGTTACAGAGAAGTCGTGTTTCTGTCTTACAGTTGCCAAGTGAGTGAGTCGAAGCTTAAGGCTCATGCACACACACACACACACACACACACACACACACACACACACACGCACACATACATACATATATACACGCACACCTTTTAGGGACCACCGGCCCAGTTTTTTAAATGTTTATGGAATATCATTACATTTTGTCACATGTATTCTTGCAATGGAAATTTTAAGGCTGTTGGATGCATTACAGCTTGCCTATCTATTCTAATCTTCCTATATTCCTTTTACACCCATTTTCTTTTCAATGAATACCTCATATAACTAATACTGTTTCTATAAAGCCGTATTCCATATCCTGTTTTCCCGCTTGATATATACTGTAGAAGCATCGATCATAAGAGCCCAGCTCTGAACCTCTGTAATTCCTCCACATCATTACACGTTCACGCAGGTTTAAGCATGCCTCTCGTTCATGCTTTGATGAATGAATAAACAGGAGGCGCCGTGCGAATCGCCCTCAAGTGCCTGTCCACTTTCATTCTTATCATTTGACAAATACGAGCAATAATAAATGCATTCATAATCTTGTCACCTCTCTGGGGGTAGCTTGTGTTTCTTGCATTTCACGCTCAGCTGTTTCATGATGGCCAGACATAAATAGCGGCAAAAAACACCCACGGGTTTAGTCAGCTGTGAACAAGCTTTAAAAAAAAAAAAGGGATAAAAAAGGAGAAATCATTCAAAGAAAACCATTCTGCGTGAGCTGGGTTTACTTATAAGGACACCGAACTCTTATCGTCTCCACCCAGATGTTCCAGAACGCAGGAGACGTCAGAGCTCCTTCACAGTGAGGTACTCCATCATTTCACAGCTCCAGTGCTGGACTCAACCTCTTCCTAATCTGACCCATAATGCATCATTTCCTGCAGCGGAGTGCTTGACACTTGGTGACGCACAGAGAGGAAAAGGGCAGATTGGTCATATGCTGGGTTCTCTCTGAGTGAAAGCTGGCACTTCTCCCCACAAATTACACTTTTTTTTTTGGAATAAATTACAGAAACTACAAGAGTAATAATGTGAAACGGTTCAATAATATTAAATTTTGCAACCTTCTAAATTTACCAATTAGCTGGAGCATTGAACACAATGTGCCTAGTATTGCGTAGTATTGTGCCACCTGGGCAGCCCTGGTCCCTTGGGGCATGACTCCACAAGATGCCCAGGCATGTGCTGTGGTGGCACTGTGGATTGCTGGTTGGGGCCTCCATGGATCAGACTCGTTTATCTGGCGCATTCCATCGATGATCTATCGGAGTGAGCTCGTTAAAGTTTGAAGGACGGCTCAGTAACCTTAAACTCTTCGTCTGCTAAACCCCATAGGCGGCAGGCTGTGATGCACGTGGCTTTCCGGTGCCTTTATATCGTGGCCAGAATTAACGTTTTTCAGCAATTTGTGCTGCACTGACTTCTCTGTGGGAATGGACCAGACCAGGTCCCCACAGGCATAAGCAGCCTTGAGTCCCCTTGATCCTGTCAACAGTTGACTGGTGTATAAATGATAATGTTATTCAGTTCACTTGGTGGGGTTTTAATTGTTGTGGCTGATCCGTGTCCTTTTCTTCATCATTTTACACTCCTAAACAATATTTGCAACTTGCCATAATTTTTTAACTATACATTGTCAGTACTATACTATTTCAAAAACACTTGACACGTGATGATGCAAAAATGGATTTATGGATTTGTATTATTTTATATATACCTTGTTATCTGTTTTATATAATCGACACGCTGTAATGCAATGAAGAGTGGAGAAAAAAACAGGTCGTTCTCATCTTTAGCGATCTAATTTTAGCGATCCTGCGCACACTGTTGCAAGAGATTCCCATTCTTGCCTGCCAAAAGTGGTACCCAATCTGGTCTGCTTTTGTAGCCCATCAACCTTAAGTTTTGACCTGCCCAAACCAATCTGACCATTGTTCTCTGATCTCTCTCATTAACAAGCCATTTGAAGTTTCTGGCATCAGCAACCATACCACTGCGAAGTTAGTGAAACAATGTTTTATCTCACTCTGATTCCGATGTGTTGGTGGCACGGAGGCATGGAGGTTAGCACTCTGGCACCTCCAGGGTCGGGGTTCGTTTCCCACCTTGGGTCTGTGTGATGGAGTGTGCATGTCCTCCTCGGGCATGCTTTTCTTCTGTGTATTCTGGTTTCCTCTCACAGTCCAAAGACATGCATGTTACTGTAGGTTGTTGGCGTTCCTAAATTGCCTGTAGTGTGCCCTGTGATGGATTGGCGTCCCGTCCAGGGAGCCCAAGGAGCTCTCTATCTGAATGACTCATTGGACATGTGGCACATGATTGGCTGCTTAGATAACTGCATAAATGTGCAGGCGTATACAGGTATGTGCTCCTCATAAAGTGAACGGTGAATGTACACTATATCACCGACCCATCAGGTAACAAAGATTTAATATTCAATATATGTGCATCAAATGTGACCAAACATATAACTCATTAGTTTTCTACTGGACCAGAAGACATCTAACCACCATGTCAAGAACTCTACATGCAGCTGTTCATTTTCAAGCACTGAAAGTTAGAGCATTGCATGCTGCGTTATAATAGTACAAAGTTATTTCTCACTACTCTAATTTTACACACACACACACACACACACACACACACACCCACACACACACACACACACACACCCACACACACACGTATGATATAAACGCATACAGACTGTTATATTCTGATTGAATGCTTTGAAACACACATCTTATCAGATCAGCACCCATGTAAACAGTTTTTACATGCTCAAAGCATTCAATCAGAATATAACTTTCTCAACATGCACCAAGTGTTTCAGCCTGCGGTAAAGCGTTTAATTTGATGGAAATATAACAGAAGAATAAGAAGTATCCATATTTGAGGTTACGTTAGACTTCTAAACGTCTAAACAGGAAAAAAATCATCCTGTTTGACAAAAACTTCTGCTTTATGATTGGTTACAAGAATTCAGTCTCATCTTTAATTGGTTAGATGCTTTACTATGTATAAAATGGTGACTCAATGAGCACTCCCTATTCAGCCCACAGAATATATATATATTTTTAATAATACGCTACACTTTTTTTATAATACGCTTTTTAAAAAATCTGATTGGGCTGTTTTTTATTATTAGTGGAATACATTCACATTTAGGCATTTGGCAGATGCCCTTATCCAGAGCGACTTACATTTTTATCTCATTACACATCTGAGCAGCTGAGGGTTAAGGGCCTTGCTTAAGGGCCTTGCAAACTTGGGGGGTTTGAACTTGGGACTTTCTGGACAGTAGTCCAGTGCCGTAACCACTGAGCTACCCATGATCCCCCTGTTTTATTATTTTAGGGTCCATGTAAATGCACCTTCTGACATGGTTCAGCTTTGCTGTTAGGACTATTAAGGAGGTACGTGTACTGTAAACAAGCCTCATAATAACTATACCTTACTGTGATTTACAGTTATTTAAAGCTTCTTTCTTTTGGTGATTTTGCCTGTAGCATAAAGGTAGCATTATATAATATATTCTTAAATCATTTTTGCACAACCGCATGACCTTACCAGTTCACAATGACCACTTTATGAAACCCAAACCAAAGACAAGCTTTGTAATTTCTTTACAGGGTTGGATTTATTTGGACATTGTCTAAGACAGAGGACAAACTGTACCTTGCAGTCCTTAATTAATACTTAAGGCATCTGGGAAGTATAGAATGAGGAAAAGAAGAAGAAGAAAAACAAAAGGGACAGGTCTTTTAAGCTAGTGCATAAAGAAGAGCTGTGCTCCAGTAAGAGTGGGACAGGAGTTGAGCAAATACAGTGCTTTACCCTGCTTCATTTCCAATTTCTTATTGACCATGAAAATCAGCTTTTATATTCCCGCAGTGGAGCAGTTAGACGTTCCAAACTCATCGATCTCGTGCTTGTCAGGAATAGAAACCTCTTATTTGCACCCTTTAACCCTTTGGAGAGATGTTGACAGGTCAGTGGCACAGGCTCTTACACATCCAATCCCATCACAGGTGGGGTAGCAGGGGCTTCGACACTGAGCCGATCTACTTGGCTGCTGCTGGGATGTTTTTGTCCATTCCTTAAGGATTGAGACAGAAACATCTGGTCTCCCAGAGAGCAGCAGTCAGTGATGTGAGTAGAAGGTGCTGGGAACAGGTCACCCTTGAGTAGGAACAGTTTAAAAGTAATCCCAAGGCTTAAGGATTTCGCAGGTCATGTGACACAGAGATACTACTGTATATTCGCCGTCAGTGTCTTTCCTTTGCAGAAAGCAGAACGATCTAGTATCTGGCTTCGAGCTTCAAATGTAGACCATACATGTACAGGGTTTGTTAAGTAGCATGCTAAAAAGTTCATTTATAAAATATACGCTTGAGCTACGGTTAAAGTAGTGCGAAGTGCTCCTGTAAATGACATTGTGTCATGTCAAATTGATAATTAGGCTTGATTTGTTTCTCATTTTATACAATGCTGAGTGTTAAGTACGGAAAAAGGAAGAAGACGAAGAAGAAGAAGAAAAAAACCCTTTCATCAGCATTCATTTATTTCACTCCATTACCGTTTACATGTTTCTCCATCTGTTTCGAGAAGCCTCATGCTTTGTCAGCTATTACTGCGCTAATTTGAGCAAGCTAGAGCGTGAACAAGAGCTTCACACTGGACGGATCTCATCGGCAGATGAGTAAAGGCTTCACTGCGGCAGCTCGCTGAGATTCGCCTCGCCCTGGCAGGAGCGATTTAGGGTGAAACACTGAAAATTAAGCAGCTCTAATCCGTCACCCTAAGAGGAGCAACACAAGTTTCATTAAATGATAGATCACTAGGGTCGTACCGCATTTGCCCGAGAGTTATTGGAGGTCATTGCTGTGGTATTTCTGCTCTCAAGGTCAATCTGATAGTTTAGAATAGGTCGCGCTGGTAGAACATAAAAATTGCTGGCTATAAAACGTGGACAGTTGTAGGAACACTGGGTTTCAATTGCCTCCTCCTGCACACACAATACAGTAGTGTAGGTAAATCTGGCTCTGCGGATTTGATAATAAATGCTACAGAACGTCATGTGGAAGACACACTTGTTCCTGTGTGAGCATAGCTCCTGGGAGCAGGCCTAGATTCCTTGGGGGAATTGTGTTCGGATATGTATTTTATCCAAGGGAATTGGTTGAGAAAGGTAGAAGCCTAATTTCTTCCATAAGTCTGGTTTATAAAACCTAAGTGACCCTAAAACATTTTAAATCCACACGATACTAATTAGACTGCATAGTGCTGATTTGAAGTCTCCTGGCTTTAACACTACTGGAAATACAGTAAGACTGTGGAATGTTGTCCTTACTGGGAAAAATGCAATTGCGAGCTACTTGTAGAAAGATATTCACGGATGTCGGATGTGCTGCATTTCTCTCCCCGGTGTAGATTAATCTTACAGCTTCATCTGCCAAGTTGATGTATATTAAATGAAAATGCATGGGCAACCAAACCATATACTGCACATTAAGTAGTGTGACTAAATAGTTGAAGACATCAGTAATGTACTGACAGGATATTTAGTTACAAAGTATATGGCATGGGACGAGGTCCAACATTCACAACACTGAGGAGATTTTTTGTTCAAGAAAAACGTAACCTGGCACGATGAAAATGTGAGACTAGTTCTATTCATGAACTGGTTTTGACTCCAGTGGTGGTCACATGTTTTAAGACAAAAGTGAAATCCAATGTTTTAATGACACTTAATTTTTTTTAAACAATGGCAGGATAATAAGTTACTGTAAGCTATTATTTGCCACATACTTAAAAGTGAAAAAAAAAAAAAGTGAAATTACTGTAAAGTGAAATTCTTTCTGTGCATATCTCAAATTTTATTTGTCACATACACAGCCATAAACAGTATGGAAAAAGTACACGGTATATAAAAGAAAGGTTTCCCTGCAAGAATGATTTGCACTAGTGAGTATAATTAATTTAAAAAGAATATTCAATTATTATCTCATCACCACTCACTCCGCTTTATTCCTGTATTCAGGGTCGCAAGAGGCCTGGAGCCTATCCCAGGAAACCTAGGACACAAGGTGGGGTACACCCTGGACAGGGTGCCAATCCATTACAGGGCACACACACACACACTCACACACACACACACGCTCATTTACACACTACGAGCAATTTGGGAACGCCAATTAGCCTAATCTGCATGTCTTTAGACTGTGGGAGGAAACCGGAGTAACTCACCAAGTACAGGGAGAACATGCAAACTCCATGCCCACAGAGGCGGCAATCGAACCCAGATCCTGGAGGTGCAATGCGTCGGTGCTAACCACTATGCATATTTACAATATGTACAAGGATTCTACTAAAATAAAATTTAAATAGAAGTGAAATAGCTGAGGTCAGGGTGCAGAGTCAGCACTGTCACCCCTAGGGTTAAGGGCCATGCTCAAGGGCCAAACAATGGTAACCTGGTGGAGCTGGTGCTCGAACCGCCGACCTTCCCATAAGTACCACTGATAACCCTCTGAGCTACTACTGCCCCTATAAGAATAATAAAAATCATTTGTTATTTCTTGCAATGAAATTATTATAAAATAATCACTATTTAGTTTAAAGTCCTTTATTCTTTAAAAGCTGCTGGATCCGACTAGAGTCAAAAAGTACTCTGGTGTCAATCACTAACCCATGCCTGCTTGTTTACTTCCTGAAGATCATGTACAGTACAGACATCTGCCACAGAACTTCGCAGTTCACTTGCTGTACAGAGGTGGGACACCTCCGCTTTAGAAAGTAAAAGTCCTGCCACATATTCGTTCCATTCATCAACTAAACCAGCCCATAGCAAAATTTGGTTGCTCAGAATGAGCTTTTTCTTGTCTCATGAGACTGAATTGAGCAGTCTCATTACAAGCTCGACTTTGTCTTTTCTATTTCTCCTAAACCCCACTTGGGAGAAACAAAGAGACATAACTGAGACAAAGAGCAAGACATGAGAAACAGAACTGCATTTAAAGGAGCAAATGAGCCATATATAAGATCAGAATCAGATATAAATGAGATGCATGAAACAAATTAGAAATATTATAGTTTTATTGAACATCAAAAATCTTCAGTTAACAGCATACAATGTAATAAATTTACAATTCACACAATATAACAGACAACAGCAAAATCTGGCAAATCAAGACACTAAATGATACAAAATGTCACATAACTGACAAAGATATTAAGTGTCACACTGCTAAAACTCAAAGTATGACTTATACAGGAGTTACACAAAGGCTACAGCATTATATCACTATATTCCTGTGAAAAGAATCAGTCAAAAAGGAGACGAAAATGTTTAAAGGAAAATTGGTTGAT
>JAOVVA010000010.1:7434939-7448130 GCA_028565275.1 Leiocassis micropogon
TTGGGTTTACCATTCACGCAACAAAGGGCTAACCGCTAAAGCTAAGTCTTCTGGTCACCTCAGGTTAGTTCTTGACATCTTCCATGCTTTCCGTCTTCATGTACTTCCGTCTTCATCAACCCCACTTTCCATGTTTCGCAGCTACGACGTATTGTAAACTGCCCATTAATTTTTTGCTTTATTTTCTCGTTTCCTTGCTTTTTGTCTCACGATTTGGATTTGTCACTTCGCTTTGAACTCTCGCTTTTGTTTCCTTGACCATGGCTTTGTTTAACGTTTTGGCTCGACATCCTAGCTGACGGCTCTCACGGCTTTTGAAATCACCGACTATTCGACTTTTGCTTTCTCAACTATGGCTCTGCTTTACATTTTCACTTGATGCCCTTGCTGTAAGATCTTGCGGCTTTTGAAATCCTGCTTCCACTCAGTCGACCACGTCCCCGATCAGAGATTCCTGCTGATCACAACTCTGACGGATCTCACAGCTTCAGACCCAATGCCGTGCGGCCACACCTGCAGGTGTCAATTGTTTTTGTCTTTCTTGGTAAAAAGTATCCCAGTTCATGTTCTTAGTCTTGCTTGGTTAATCAGTTTTTGTTTTACTTACTAGTAAAGTAAAAGAAAGCTCCGCTTAAGTTTGCCATCGGCTCAAACCACCGACAGTAAAATTGCTTCGAAATTGCTTAGCCTTCACTTTCATGGCAATAATGACATCTGTATTACTTCAACTTTGTTTTGCAATTCAATTTAGAAAGCATTCACTGTCAAAGTGAGACAAAAGGCGCTCTAAGTTAATTTTACACTCTTGTTTGAAAAATACGAAATATTTGTTAAGTCATCCCAGGGGAGATATTACAGCGGGCATCCATTCTATAACAAATCTAAATTTCAAAGTTTAATATTCTGTTTAGCTGCAGTGGAGATTTGTTGCAAGTGTGTGAACAAGATTGCTTATTTTTACTTATTTTCATGCGAGCTAACTTGCTCTCTGTTTAATTTGCTGTTTTGCAGACATTTTAAAGGCTATGCACACACAGGGAGCAGTGGCCTGCTATGTGGCTGTGTCCTTAAGCATGCTTCAGAACCCAGTGAAGCATGCAAAGGCAGAGGCTCACTTCTGACAGAACTCCAGCTCCTGTGTCTTGATGGCAGTGTGGGGAAGCGGCATAAACATGTCATAAATGGATGGCGATCACTGCTGGATGCTCCAGGCTGGTTGCTGATTGCTTTCCTTTTCCTTCTCCTGAATCAAAATGTCAGCCAGCATGAATGGGGAACCCACGCTGTGTGTGATGATAATTAGGAAGGTCCTGGTCCACCACCGTACACCAAACAAAAACATAGAAGGTGAAAATCAAAGTAAACAGGCAGCAGGATTGTGGGTTAATCCAACAAACTCTGTGAAAAATGATTTTCATTTGGTTGGATCATTTGGTTTGGATTTTCTTTCGTTCCAAAACAAACTTACTGTACTTCTGTGATTAAAGTGTCAGTGTTGACTAATACTGGTTCACCGCGTCAGTTAATTACCAGATTTATGAGCGGCAGAGTCAGAGCAGAGAAATAATCAAATGCTCCTGGAAACAAGGAGAGAATTTTTATTAAATGAAGAGAGTGTAAAACACATTTTCAGTCATTTGATTTTACAAAAACAATGTCTCTATATTATAAATATATAGTTATTGAGTGACTCATGGGCAATTTTGACTGAGATCACCTACTACAGTAGTCATTAAAAACACAATGTAACACAATTTTTGTCCTTGAATGGTAATTGTTATTTCCTATTAGCTTACCCCTAGAAAGATTGTAAAATGGGTACAATTTCCTTCAAACTTTGTTTTTTTGATCACGACAATGCTATTTCTGAAATTCACAAAGTATTTATATGAAAACTGGCTAGTGTGAACTGTCTGGCTTACACAAAGCCATAACAAGAACAAAATTATAATACAAAAACATATTTATTTTTAAATTGCACAAAACAGTTTAAAATTGAGTAGTTTTCTTTGCTTTTATGCTTGTGCTGCAAATTGCTTTCACGTATTAGAGTCCAAATGTAGTAACCCACCATGTTTTCATTGTATGCACCTTGGTAGAGACGTTCAAAGTCAAAAATGTCTTGATGGAAGTGCCTGCCTTCTTCCTCTGGCTACGCACCAATATTGTCTTTAACTGTCAAAACAAGCGTAGAGTATACAGTATGCACTTTGAGGGACATTCTGCAGCCTATTTTGCAGAGGTTTTGCACCATGGTCTCTACAAATTCCACATAGAGAATCCTTGAACCACTGCAACAAAGCTATTGCATGCAGCTTTTTGTGTCCTGGTAAGTTTCTTAGGATATTCCTTGCACTCCATTATCTTCTTTATTTGTGAGCCTACAAAGATCCCTGCTTCCACTTTAGCCTATGAATGTTTTGAAAGCTCTGACAAACTGTTTCATCAAGCCCAATTTTATGTGCAATGTGCACTTTTCGTGGGTCTACCAGTGGCACCCATTTGACATTGTTTCTGCCCTCCTCTGGCCTGTCTTGCTTGTGGTAGGCTGCCGCAGTGTCCCTGCTGTCCGATATTCAATTTTCAATTTTTTTCATTGTTTATTTATATAGCGCTTTAACAATGGTCATAATCTTTAAAGCAGCTTTACAAAATAAAGAGAAAATTTATGTAAGTGTGTATGAGGTGAGGAAAAAATGTGTTTGGAAAATAATGTGATTGTGAGATTGTGCCTGATGAGCAAGCCAAGGGTGACGGTGGCAAATATAACATGCATACTTGGTGAAGTCACCTTTGAGACCCATTAGTAATGCCACCCTTTTGATGTCTCTGATCACCTCCCAGTATGGATCACCTCCCTAGTTCAAATCATCTAACAAGATTTTAACATCGCTGTATTCCTCTTTAAGCTGCACCGAGTGAGCCAGTGAAAGAGATGGATACATGTTTCCGTTACGAAGCAGCACAGCTTTGAGGATCCTGCATGAACTGTCAATGAAGAGACGCCACTCACTGGGATTTCAGGAAATTCCAATTGCTTTAAACAGACCAGTTACATTGTTGCAGAAGCAAAGCTCATCTTAACAGCTGAAGAAGCTTGAAAAATACTTGTGACGCTTTCTTTGATCTGCACACTTTCATCTAGCAAGTTCCATTGCTTGAGTCTCAACATTAAAAGCTCCAAGGTCTCTCGCCAAATAATTGAGGTCTTTCTTGTTGGGGTAGTATGAGTTTCTCCCTTCTACTGTATCTCTGTAAACTGGATCAACAACTTCTTCATCCTCTTCTGAAGTGTTGCTCTCTTCTGAAGACAGATGATCTCTCTTTGGAGAAGCAGGCATGGGGAGCTCTGCGCTGTGTGTCACTTGGCGATGGATGTAAAAATTGATTACAACTGTTGTGTATACATTTTTTGTATTTATACTATTATAAATATAGTTATAGAAATTCAATAAAATTCCAAAAAGCTCTTAAATGTTTTGATACATTCTATACATGTTCTGCTTCTGGAATGTTGTAAGTTCTGGAAAGTTTTCAAAAATTCCAGAAACTTCTGGACTACTCTATAAACGTTGTTAAACATTCCAGAAAGTTCAAGAGAATTCTGGAAACTCCTAAAAACTTCTAAAATTATACTTCAGCAGCATACCAAAGTTCAAGCAGAACTAATAGTGTTTGTTTTTTTACTTTTCTATGCAGATACAATTAGGAAATAACACTTTCAGACCAAAGAAAAAAAATAAGTTACATTCTGAATTCATTTGTTTCTATGAGGTAATATTCCCACCTTGCATTGTGTGTGTTGTCGGGATGTACTCCAGACCCTATGATCAGGATCAAGCAGTTATTAAGATGACTTGAATGAAATAAGGTACTAAATTGAGGTAATAAAAATAGACTGTTATGTAGCCTATTAAATTATGTTTCTAATTCACTATAATAATTTGTCAAGCTAATAAAATTATGCCCATGTTTTTGCTTATTTACTGTAATAGTTAAGAACATAATTGGTCCTCAAAATTACCAGTATGTCTAAGATTGTGGCACTGGACCTAATGCTTCTTGTTAAAGCCAAAATAATGCAAATTGATTTTAAATTGATGAACACAATTTCAGTATTAACTCCCAACTAAGTACATAACACAATAATAAATAAAGAAGAGTTAATTCCAGTTCACCCTTTTGATTGTACGATCAGTGTTCCAAGAATCCTTATATTGACTATAACGGCACTGGAACATTACACTGTTTGTTTCACTCTGCTCATCTGTGTTTGCCATGTAAAATCCTAATTCTACCAAAGTAGTGTTAGCAATATCATCAGAGACTATGGCAAATGATATCCTTTTCATAAATATAAATTCTGATTTGAAAAAATGACAACTCATTAGATGAAGAAGGAAAGCCAATATTACAGAGGCACCTTTCCTGGAAAGCGTTGTTCAAATCATCATAAGCAAGCTAGCCAACTCAGCTATCAACAGGTGTCTCAGACTTGTCTTTCCATTCACACAACAAAAATAAACAATTTATTTGGACAATTTAAAATGTCAAGTACTTGATATTAAAGATGGCATAATTCACTCAGAAGAAAGCACCGTGCATTAGGAAAAGCAGTCTTTCTTTTTCTTGGGGTAAGAAATGTTTAATTTCAAGCAGAGCAACAAAAGGTTTTCAGTAGTATCCTCATTCCAATTCTTAGAGCACACAAGTCCTCAGGTGTGCACTGGCACCCCACAGTCAATGCAAACCTCCCCTACAGGCACAGCAATGGACAAGACCAGCCTGCAGCTCTGTGTAGTTTTCCCACCAGGGAAGCAAACATTAATTCCACTGCCCAGCATGACAGTCTTGACGAGAGCATGTGCTGAATCCAAATCAGCAAAGCTTACCTACACTTCCTATACTGTATCCTCAGAATTTCCCAGCACAAGGAAAAATCTATAGTTCTATCTACAGGTATCTATAGTTTTCTCACTGTGTAATTTTGGAAAAGTAAATCCAGCATCACCATCGAGTAACTGATGCAAACACAGAGGACATACTTCTTTGGCTCCACTGCATTAATTTTTAGCACATTTGCCCAACATTGTTCAAAGACATCACAGGAGAGTGCAACACACATGGACATTAGCCTTTAGAAAAACGGGACTCTTAACAAATGAATGAAAAATCAGCCCATGCAGCTCATATCAAAGGAATCATGTAATTTCAGCATTTCAGTGGGAGTGGAAAAAACCAAGACCAACCAAGACTGTTTTAACCAAAAGGATTGTCCTGAAGGGTCCATTATCATTACTTTTTCCTCATCTGCAGACATGAATAGAAATAATCCTAATTAGAATCCATTACCAAGCATCATAGGCCATTATCATTAGGCTTTTTTGTCTCTAATTATGATTCTACTTGTCTACATTGTTGCGAGAATATTTCAACCGGCCTCACTCCTTCCTTTTATACTGAATCCTGATCAGATAAACTCCCATAATCCAACAAGAAAATCAGTTGTAACCAAAGGCATAGGGTCCACTTTGAAATATAAAATTAAACACATTTTAATGTTAAAAATATGTGAATTAATTTACCATCTCGTGTATAAAGCATTTTTTCACTGACTCACCCTTATGCAAAGAAAATATCTCTAGAATAAGTCACATGATCGAGCTGAAGTCATTCAACAAGGAACAAGTGTCAGTACACTTCACAGTATGCAAACATCACAGTATGCATCACCTCAGTCACTAATAGAGCAAAGGTACAGATTCAACATACAAGCACCATCTGTGACAGAGAATGGCCATCTCACAGTCTCTACTATGATGTAACTATGATGTAACAGTATATGGTCTGTGTATATAATCCTGCGTGTAAGAGCCTGCAGTCAGTAACATGTGAGACAGGGAAGCGCATCGGCTGCTGGTCATCTCAGGGACACTGATGGTATGATAATACCGCTCTTTACTTATACGAAGGACTGATCATTTGAATCTGAGTTATTTGATATTTTATTTAATTGCTTTTTGCTTATTACAAGAGAAAAGCAGTAACTTATGTTATGCTATGATTGTTGATGAAGTGTTTGCATGTTTTCACAAAACAAATTAATATGATGTTGTGTATTACATGTTAATATTACAATATTAACTGTCAATATATTGAATGATTTAGTGTCCTGATCTAAATATATTCACAATATACTGTATTAATATATTACAATATATTTAAAAATACATAAGGAATTGGCACTTTTCATATATTGAGAAATATATTTAAATATATGTCTTAATGTATGTAATTTTATATTTAACAATATACTTCATAAAATATAAAATTTCATTAACAATATAAAACATATTACAGTGTACTAATTAATAATGTAAAAATTAATACATAAATGGAATAAACGTAAATGCACAAAGTACAATATACAGTTTTTATTGTATAATAAATTATTTACACAATATAACAGACAACAGCAAAATCTGTCAAATCAAGACACTAAATGATACGAAATGTCACATAACCTGACAAAGATATTAAGTGTCACACTGCTAAAACTCTTTATACAGGAGTTACACAAAGGCTACAGCATTGTGACTATATTCCTGTGAAAAGAATCAGTCAAAAAGGAGATGAAAATTTTTATAGAGAAAATTGGTTGCTTGCTGTATGTAAGTGCTACAAGAACAGGGCTGGAAAAGTTTTTTCTTACAAACTACATCAGTCTTCTCTTGTGGTGGATGAACAACGAGTTTGTCCAAAGTCTGCAACTCCTGAAGCTGCTTAGTATCTAATACAAAAAAAAAGGATTAAAACATTTGAGATTTAACTAAACACCATTCAGCTACTCCATTCCCAACTGTCTGAAGGTTGAGAGGTGGGCTTGAGCTTACTCATGGGCTGGTGCTTACCTGACTGATGATGTGGTGCTGATGGAGACTCTGGAACATTCTCCTGCAGTTTCTTTGTTGAGATTTGTTCTCCTTGAAGGTTTCTGAGGTGGCATGCTTCTGAAAAAGCAAAGTGTATATAATTACCAAGATAACCTTTCCACAAACAAACATATTGGTCTTTATTTATAGAATATAATTAACTGATGTCTCTAAAGCTACATGTTCTGTTTACTACTGTTAAACACTGAACACTCTATAATAAAACTACTGGTTTGAAAAAACTGATCATGCAGTAACATTAACTTACTATTTAAAAAAAGCTTAATAATAATACTGTAGGCAGCTGACTGTTTTTTACCATTAAAAAAAACAAACAAAAAAAAACGTTCAACCTCACAAGTGTTAGTTACCTAGATATGCTAATCCACTATCCATGTGTGCATGGAGTTCGCATGTTCTCATGGTGTTTTGGTGGGTTTCCTCCGGGAACTCCAGTTTCCTCCCACTGTCCAAAGATATACAGATTAGGCTGCTATAGTTTTGGGTATTGCCCAATTGTCCATAGTGTGTGAATGAGTGTGTGTGTGTGTGTGTGTCCTGTGATGGATTGGTACCCTGTACCCATAGAGGGTACCCTGCCTTGTGCCCTGGATGTCCTGAGATAGGCAGCAGGCCTTCTGCAAGCAGTATAGTGAATAAATAAATGAATAAATGAACGCACACCATTGGCATGCATTGGCTAAGCAATTTTATTCCTCTGTTCTTTTAATTTCTACTTAAATACAAACAATCCCTTTCCTGGATTTCCCCTAAACGCATTGACTGAAGATGTTTTACGTTAGTTCTCTTGGACAAAACTAAATTCACCGCACACGTCTGTGGCTTGTTTTCACTTTTGCGTGTCTGACATGGTCAGCAAGAGAACAGAGTTAAACCTGGTTATAAAGGTCCTGAGAAAGAGCCAGCGGCTCGAGCCAATGTCATTTCCTAGTGTTTTATATCACATTTATGTCAGCCTGATCCACACAGACATCAATGACAAACACTTGGCTTTTCGCTATATTTTATGTTTGCTTCATCTCCTAACATTTAACGGAAGGCACTCAGGGAATGTGTCCAAGTATATGTCTAAGTGAATGCCTACTGCCTCTAATGTACTTAACTGATTAGACAGGGCCTGTTTCTTGTCCCTCACCTCATAAAACTCTGGTCCTTATGGGAAATCATGGCCAAACACTACAGGCAGGACCTGGCAAGTCCAAAAATAGCCAGAGGCTTTTTCTTGATTTCACCAAGAGGCTTCCTTGGCAAATTCTCTTTTCCTTACGTCTCAGTGGAAGTTGCAGTTGTTGCAAGGAGTTGCTTAATTCATCAGATTTTATAATGATGACTATTTTCTAAATTTGAATAATACATCAAAAGTGATATTTCTAGCTTAATCTATTAATATGAATTGTCAAATAAAAGCTGCATAACTACATTTAAACCTGTAGGGCCTTGTTTTTCTGATCATAATGAAAAATGCGGCTGTGAGGCTCAAGTGTATTTAGTGTTTTAATTTTCAAACAAAGGCGCAAATGAGTTAAAATGACTGCATGAAGACATTTGTTGCGGTAAAAGAAGACTGCGCCAAGCAAAATATCCCATCAGTCACTGTGCCTCACAGTGTGCCTCACAGGAGACCTGGCTTTAATTTCATGCTCCATTCGTTACTATCAAGGAAAGCATAATATTAATATTACTTGATAATTTGTAAGTGATCAACGTATATTTTTAAGCAATACATTAGTTTTAAATAGGATATTAATCTGTATAATATCATTTTCTTAAGGAATGACCACATCCTTCAAATCACATTTATTAATCAAAATACATTTATTTACATGTTGCATATGTTTCAGTAGTACTGGTTTTTTTTTTTTAACATATCGGTTTTCGTCTCAACATATAATCAGTATTTTATTTCAGTAGTGTGTTATTTTCACATTATCAGCAACAGGTATCCGAGGTGTTTAGGTTTCCAGGGTAATGCATGGAGGAAGTGTTGGTCGTGATCTTGCATGCTCTCATTTTTGTGCTCGCCAGGTTTGCCAGATCATGCTGACAAAATCCCCCCCATGCAGTGCTGAAACCCCATGAACTCAGATAAAAATGCAAAAGACATTTTACTGTAGCCTAATTTCACATCCACTAAATTTTGCCAGTTCTTTTATGACCAAGATAGTAAAAAATATCCCAATTATTATTTTTATTTTGTTTAAAGGAAGAATGTACTCTCCTTTTTCTTTTGAACTACAGTAAAGGAAAAAATAGACAGATCATCATCTTCATCATCATCATCATCATCATCAAAAAAAAAAACCCACCCATATCATCATGGCTTGTTGCACTTCATTTAACAATTAAGTATTGAGTGTTTTGTTTTAACATTTTATTTTAGTTTTGGACTTCTTGAATGCTGTTTTCATTGGGGCAGAAGTTCCTTGCTTTAAGTCTTCTTCAGGTTTCGCGAGTAATAATGGAAATCAGAATTACTTTACTCCTTTTTATCCCTGATCTGAAAAATGATCCGATCCATGACCAGACACCATGATATGATCCAGATAGCTTTTGATATGATCCAGGTGAGCTTTTGATATGATCCAGGTGAGCTTTGTGGTTCGTTGCGTTCCTCCAAAATTAGTTTAGTAGATTTTGTATCTTTTACGTCCGACTGCTGTTGTGCTGCGCCAGAGCCATCAATGTAGTTGCGATTTTTTTTTTTTTCCCGACAAAAATAGCAACTTGGCAAAGAGCAGACTGATTTCCTTTCACCAGAACCAAATTACCAACACGCTGGCATCAGGGCTCTGAATAGCACGATGTCCCTAAAGCGCAAAGAATTACAGGAGGAATCTACAATTACAAACCTTAATATTGACTCTACTTAGAAAGCTTTATGCAGTATTATTTTTGTAAGTATTTTTCCCTTGACAGTGTTTACAGTACCGGAGATGACAGTAGATGTTTTTATATGTAGTGTAGACAGCCAAGGATGAATCTCTCATCTCGGTTTAAATATCCAGGCTATTGTACTGCAATCAGAGCTGTGAAATTGAACAGGCTGTCATGCACTGAGCTGCTGTCTGTACTGCTCAGGCTGATTCACTAACTTCTCTTTCTTATTGCTCTGCCTCTGACTCTTACATTAACTGTTCTCTAGTGCGGCCCAAGCAGGTGACCTCAAGTGAGTATGCTGCCCAGAAATAGGTCACTGGGTAATATGCATTTTCTTCTTTTTGCATGGAAAGTAAGATATCCTTCAGTTCTACAGATAGATTACAGGTTCAAGGGCTTTCATTGCCCAGGCATTTGGGATAGTTGTACAGTATGTGTGTGTGTGTGTGTGAAGGAGGGAAGAGGAAGAAGCACATGTATGACAGCTTTTTTTTTAAGGAACATATATTGTCCTGTGTATTCTGCATGCGCACTATAGTGCTCATTGTTTTTTTCTACATTGTACAACATGCTGAAGGTGTCCCAGATATGTAATAGTCTTTTAATCTAAGGTAGTTTTGATGGGCAATTTCTAAGGCTGCTAAATTAAATCATCCCCTGCACCGAAGGCAAGTCTCGGTCATCCTTACCTGCAGGTTCTTGCGATCTGACCTTCATGTTTTAAAGCAGTGATGGAATTTAGCTTTTATATGTAGGGTATGCCCATAATAGGTTTATATAGATTTACACTAAGATATGTTATGCTATGTTAATCACACAGGTCCTTTCCATTCACCTTCCCCCCCTTACTAACCGGTATGCTTCTCCGTGTGCTTGTACAGAGCTGTGGCACACATTAATACCCCTGTCCCCTCCATCCCCTTCTTGTCTGTCTGTCTGTCCGAGTGCGTATCCCGCTGCTGAGGCACTAATCCTTTATAGCTGCTTTAAGGTTCCTGAATGAGAGGCTGCAGCTGGCTGGCTGTGCTCTCTGAAGCGCTCTCTGCTTTTCTGTCTGTTTCATTCTCTCTGCTTCTCTGGCGTTCTCTTCCATTCACTCTGGCTCAGATTTGATCCACTTCCTTGCCTTCTGTGCCTTCCTATTCGTCTTGTGCTGCAGTGAGCTGATTGTTTCCTCACACGCATACACACAGAGCAATACCCTAACGAGAAAAACTTGCATGTGTTCCATACGGTGGCTTTGTCTAAATGAGTCGTTTTCTACCTCTGTGTCATTTTGTCTATCTGGATAAGCCAGTCTTTTTTTTTTTTTTTTTTGGCAGTTGGCAGTTAAATGCGTCCCCATGGTTGTGTAAATGTGCTCGTGTACTTGTGGCATCTTTAGCAACCTAATGATTTGATGCAATTTTCAATATTCTGTGCCGCAGTGGGATTATAAAACACCGCTTTATGCCTCTTGATATGTCTCTGTTTTTCATTTCTATAGCTTACCATATTATTTGTGATTTTCCCAGTATGACCTCTTTCTGCTTTTAAAACATCACCACTTTTATCCATCATGAGGATCAGGCTTAATGTATTTCCATTAGGGTTCTCACAGTTTAAACACGTAATATTTTATGTATCAAAATGTTTATGATCCTATGTTCTGCTGAAACTTGCACATTTCCAAAACCGCCATTAGACAGTAAATACTTTTGAATAAATTATTTTTCATATACAGAACATACATTTCAGTTGAATGACAGGTGATGTACTGTATGGTCAGTAGCAATAATGCTATGGAAATATACCTGTATTTAAAGAAAAAATACATGAAATGACGTCTTTTATAGGACAAATGGCATTTCAATATTTTATTTGTAAGGCCAGATAAAAGTCTGATCTTGACATTTTGTGCATGGACCTGTCGATTCCTTTTCTGTTATCGGTTCTGGTTCTGAATCGGATGTATTATCTTATTCATATTGTGTCTGTTTGGTGTTGTAGGGTTGCATACTGTAATTTCCACAGTATTTTCCATCAATCATTCACAAAACCGTGCAAACGGAATAGACAAATGCTACACTGCATCAATGCCATTGATAAGATCTTTTGTCGATCAATAAAACATTATGGACCTGTTGTTTGTGATGATGACATGTTGTTTGCCTTTGTGCTACCAATAGTCCAGTCTTTATTCGAATTAGCAGGGCTAATAGACTAATTTTCTGTTAATACCACTAAAATGAGTCTCTTAATCGCCTGTAATTCCCTCAGCAGGCTGACATTAGTAGTAAGGAAGAGCTTGATCTCTCTCTCTAGCATGCATTAACTTTGCTCAGTAGGCAGCATGGTCTGGTGTGACGGTTTTATTCTGCTGAATGCTGCACAGGAGGAAGGGAACCTGTATTTCATGCTATCTTTATTTATTCAAATCGTGTCTTTGTTTTTGTCAGTAACTGATTTCTTTGACTCTTGATCACTCGTTGTGTGGCTCCTGCCTGTTCAGAAAGCCCCAGCTGAGATGGACGTTTAGATGAGAGTGAAGGTTTAAGGTATGATAAGATGGCTGGACACGGTTCTGCTTCACCAGGGGACAGTGCAGTGGGTTCTGGTTCAGGCATAAAGCCCTCGAGAGCGGATATTCCTGGAAGCTGTCACAGTAGATGCAAAGTAGAGCTGTTCCCCTGTTTCTCATTTACATATTCAGGATTTGTGATTAGAAGCTGTGCCTTTGCGTCTGTAAGACCCAATCATGGCTTACTAAAGGAGCAACCGGGTACTGACCAAGAGATGTGTGATAATATGGAAGCAAAAGTGAAAATGTCGTGCACAAATGCATGTTGAAGCAATTAAACCTATTTTGAGACTGTGTTAAACAAATGGGAAATAATATTGCTTGTTTTTAGGAAAGAAATGCATCAATAGTCTGACACTAGATTAAGAAATGATCATATTCCTTGAAATGCTGGTACATGAAGAGACCTGATGAATATGGAAAGTGCAGGGATTTTGCAGAGCCACTCTGCTGAGTGCGGCATTTCCTAAAGAAAGCTCTAATCTTGCCATAAAAACACAAGCCTACTCACAGATGGAGAAGAAAAAAAACATTCCAGCTAAATATCTGTGAACACCAGCAGTCTGCACTTTAACCTCCACAGCCTGAATCCCTTCATACTGGCCCAAAACCGACCTTCTGTTACTCATGTCATCCAAATGAGTCCAAAGTCTACGGCAAACCCCGAGGGAAAAAATGCATCCACACACGTGAAGTGCGCATGCGCCTTGCCACTTCACGAGTGTTAGAGTTCCGTTTTGGTGAATGGTGGAGAATAAACAGTTAAAAAGGATTTCGTGTGCTCTCGTTTTTATTGTTTTT
>JAOVVA010000010.1:7479093-7493951 GCA_028565275.1 Leiocassis micropogon
GATACTTTGTAGTGTGCAATTTAACATAATTGCCTCTAGGAGTCGCCAACGGAAATAAAACAAACACACACAAGAAATACACGTACGCCAGACATGAAGTTGACGTGGAAGAACGCACATTCTCACATTAATTTCACTGTTAGTAAATCCGACCGTGAGCGTAAAAACTGGCGTAAGCAAAGTTTTTGTGCGTACGCAGCGTTGATACATGAGGCCCCTGGTATACAGTATTTATCCTATTTTTTGACATAGTCACACATGTCCACAAAAAGCACATGTTTTTAAAATTGACTTTACCTTGAACAGTTAGTTAGTTCCAATTGCATTTGAAGCTATTATTTTCTCTTTGGACTAAATTATGTTTTGCTAAATTAAAATATCCAACATAATCTTTATGATCAAGCTAGCTATATTTTACCCTGCTGTCAGTCAAGTTGTCAAGTGACATCTCCAAGCCCCTTAAGTTGCTGATGCTTGTTTATCGGGCATGTGGTAGTGCAGAGGTTAGGACACTGGACTACTGATCAACAGGTCACAGGTTTAAACCTCGGCATGACCCAGGTACCACTTTTGAGCAAGGCCCATAAGCTTCAACTGCTCAGACATACAGTATAATGAGATAAATGTAAGTCTCTTTGGAGAAGGTCGTCTGACAAACCTATAAATGTCAAAGTTTGAGTTTTAGACCTAAACTGCTTCCTCCTGCTGAGAAAAACAGCTTGTAGTCAAGTTTCTTTTTTATATCCATCACCATTAACAGACAGCTAATGTCAAAATCTACCGCTAGTTTCAGATATAAGTGAGAACTGGGGACTTGGAAAAATGCATTTGCATAGCTTTTCAGCAAGCATGGAATAGTAGTACATTTGAAAGCTCTTACGCAGACTTTCAAGTTTCTGTTTTGCGTTTGATATCAGATCAAAGTCTAGCAGTAGATATTGAGATAATTGAAGGGATTTTTTGTGTTGGATTTCTGATCAATCTTTGATCAAACACTTTTGATGTTTTTTTGTTTTTTTCCCCATGGCTTTTAAAAGTGAACTATGATAGCCCACATTTTCCACCTACTTTTAAAATGACTGAAGCACTAAGCAAACAGCTCTTCAATGGAGGTTTTAAAAGCTCCTTGAGAGCTTTTTAAATCGACACAGCATGCAAACAAGGTCTAGCTTACTGTGGGGATTTTTTTATTTTTTTTTTTAATCTTAGGCAATTGTGATTAAATGAACGCTCTGAGGTGGAAAGTTGAAAGTTCTGAGTCAGGCAGTGAGTGTTCCCAGTGGTCACGAATGTCGCAGTGCTCCATATAAGAGAAACAGAGTGTTTATGAGGTGTGGCCGAAGACATGTGAAAATCGTGTTCTCAGGACTGTTTCAAGGAATAGTAGTAAAAAGAAGAGCTAAAAATAATATGTAATAACAGTGAGATTAAGCATGAGGTAATTCAATAGCTGGTGCTGTTCAGAAGCAGGAGACTTTTCCTTTTTTTTTTAATGCATGCACAGACATGTACTACGATTTCTCTTGGCGTTCTTGGTGCTGTGGGTCATCTTACAGTTCACACACTACAAAAGCCACAACATGACAAACCAGACATTACAAAGTGGAGAGAATACGCAACAAGCCACGTTAATGGTAAACAACATGAACAAACAAAGGAGGTGGAAGAAAACATGCCAGTGGCTGAGGATTTAGTGTAGAATGTTAATATGGATGCCAGCATTTGTGGTTTAGTTGTGATTATTCTCCTCTTGCTGCGGAGATATGGGAGGAATCAAAAAACTACTGTATACTTTTTCTGCTTTCTCAGCTGTCTCTTTATTAATGCCACTTTACTAAAGAGGAAATAATATGAGATGTAAAAGCTGCAGGAATATGCAAGTAATATCACTTTTTACTGACTTCATCGGAACTGGTCAAATTCTAAATGTTAAAAATCTCTGTACGCTGGTACATCTAAAGCGCAGTGTAATTCAACTAAAGTAATGAAGTAGAGTGATACCTCGGCGTACGAATTTAATCCGTTCTGGAGGAGAGTTCTTAAGGCAAAATATCGTATTGCAAAATTCATTTTCCCTTAGGACATGTACAAGATAATCTGTCCCAGCCCCCCAAAATTATAAACAAAATTAGCAAAATTAGCAAAAAGGCGAAGAATTGTTAGGGCGGGGCATTCGTATGCTGAGGAACCACTGTACTTGTTTATTGCTGATCAGCCATGTTGATTTGATATCATGTGCTGAACTCGGGTTAAAAGATGCATTTTTGATTTTGGACCTGGAATTCCAGGGAAGTCCGGGGAATGTTGGAGGCCAATAATGATGTTCTGAGTTTTGAGTTTCAAATTAATGCAGTCTTTACCTTTACAATGGCAAAAATAATACTAGGTATTTATTTAGTTCAAGCAATTCTTGGGTCAGTTTGAAACGTTGGGTTTAATTTCGAACCGATTCACACTAATTAAATTATTAATTAAATAACTACTTAAATTATTTAGGTAAGCTTACAAGCATTAAATTGTTTCAAATTTGCTAATTCCCTAAAAAATATACCATAGCTTTTGCGGAAATTAAAAAACACAATATCTTCTTTTGAGTTTATGGGTGGGTTGCAATACGGTCACATACCGGGATGGAGTGTGGAGTACAAGATTGGCGGGGGAAAAAAGATTGTTGCTTTGTAAGGGACATGATATTTAAGCACAAGTTACAACATTCCATTGCTTATGGTTTTAATATTTCAAAACACGCGAAAATTATGGCTTCTTGAAATAAAAAAAGACAATAAACATTATTGTAACCGAATCAGAAAAATCAACATGCCCCAAAAATCGAACCAAATCAAAAAAAGTCAACCTCTGATTTACAGCTCTACTGTCGACCTTCGATAGTCTGCCAGGTAGAATCGGTTGAGGGATGAAAAATGACGATTAAAAAAAAACATTAGGCATTGCAACCCTTTTTACACCAGCACTACACAGGATCCAAAAGAACATACCAGAGTTGGAGCGGTGTCAATAATGCTAGGGGCAGATTCAGCACCAAAAAAAAAGATGGAAAAAAGATAAAGATACAACTTGAGAAAAACAATAGTGTGATTGCTCGAATTATCACACCAATGCTTTAAGACTCCCATTAATAAATCGGCTGTCGAAAGGTTACAGCTGTCCACAATTACTCTGCTCTAGTTTTTTTTTTTTTAAACACCAAATTCAAACTAACTTGTAATTGAGTTTTGCATTCTCCAGCCTATTTTCAGGTGCCATATTTTCTCACTTCCACCCCCCTCAATTTAATTAAAATGCAGATAAACGCTCCCACATGTCTCTAGTTGTAAAACACAAGTTCTGGCATGTATTCAATAACACGAGTCGTTTATAGAGATCGAGTATCTTTAATGCTGCTCGGTTCACTATTGCTAGTCATCTTTATTATGTCAAGTAATACATGCAGATGTGTAGCAAACATAATTATCATCATTATGAGAACAACTCTCACTGTTTGAGTCTTGACCTTTATATGACAATAGTTTTTTAAATGCATATACTGTATTGCATATATTAATTAAATGCATATTTGGGGGGCTAGGTGTTAGGATTCGTAAACAGATTTTTTTAATCATCTAAGATAAAAGTATTGAAATTCCCATCAGCTTTGTGTCATTTCCAGTGTCGCTCTGTTTTTACAGTACATTGTTTGTATAAAAGGATCTGCTGGCTACCTACCTATTTTTAGTCTCAGTAATTAGCATATTCTCTCATATTTCTCAGTTGCATTACAGAAGCACCTTTATGCTTTTAACCACTTTAAACAGTGGCTGAATTTTCATGTGAGGACTCACAGCAGAATTTAAGTCATTGTGGTCGTTTATACTGCTTTAACCTGTATCCAGGTTTGTGAGGGGGCCCAGAGCCTATCCCAGGAGACTTAGGGCACGAGGTGGGGTACACCATGGATGGGGTGCCAATACATACAAATTTGAGTTTCCTTTTTAATTAACCATTAAGTACAGCTTTATCAATGAATTTCAGAGCTACTGTAAGACTGGTATTAAAAGTTTCACTATGTTTGCATTCTGATGTATACCATGGCCCTGTTGACTAATCATTTACAGTTGGACAGAAGATTGCTATTTTTTTTTTAACAGCGGTTCTGACAGCAATTCAGCTGCCAGTCTAATATTAGCGTTGTAGGCTGTACAGTATAGCAACATCCTCTAAGGTGAATCCTCCACATGGCCCTTGATATGCTGAGATTTCAGTGAAGAGCGGCATTAGCATTACTTGAGATTAGAGATTACTTAGCATTTTTCTAAGGAGTCTGCAGTGTCAGCGTGGTCAAAGCCGTAACATCAGCTCAGGATTGAAGGGTTCTTGGCTACAAATAAAGATGATAAAATAATGGTAGATGAAGGAATGACGGTTAATAGCTGCTATAGGTTAAATAATTGAAAAAACATATTTTGTGTTTATTTAAAGTAACTAATAATCTAATTATGTCTTTATTTAATAACTGAAACTGTTTTTAAAAAAATCGTATATTAGCAAGTGAAACCATCTTGAACCTATTCAAATTTCCCCACTGTTTCTCATTATAAGATTACTGTAAACTAAGATTATTAAGCATAGGTCAGACTTAATTGACTATTTATAAGATTTTTATTTTCTAGTTTTGTTGGCAGATTATTTTATGTTTAATGTTGAGTATTAATTTCTTAAAAGAAGCGAGACCATCTGCCAATAGAACACACGATTTTGAAGCTAAAACATGGTAAAATATGTTTAAAAATAGCCTTAATAATCTTATATTTGGTTTGTTGACATCTTAAACATACAAAAGCAGAAATGAATTAGAGTAAATTCAAGATATTTTATTCGCTGTCTGTTTTTGCAGTGAAAGATGTTAGTTTTTGGTAAATTTCAATGTAAGGAACAGGTGACTCAACTCATTAAAGTGACTCCATGTTGCATTAAGGTGCTTTTATCTATCCGACTTTGTCTTCTGCTTGTATTCCATGCCGCATTGTGTTTTATTCTTTATATATAGTTAGTTATATTGGTTGGCACATGCCTAGCACTTAGCTCATCTGTCTAATAACAATGTGCATGTGTCTCATATGGTCTTTCTTCTCTTGATTTAAACCTCTGTGCTGTCAAAAAGGTCTTTGAAGTGAGCTCTGGGTGTTCCATCAGCATCAAAATGATGGAGGTTGGGACAGCTCCTTCTTGATGCTGTCGCCCTGAGCTGAGGGTTACTGCTACCAAAGACAGCACTGTCTCTCTGCTAGAAATGCGAGAGCGGCGGAGAGCAATTACCGTATAACCACTCACCTTGATCTAACGTACATCCTTCATCACACAAGAGAATGGGAGAGACCACCTGATCGCTGCTGGAGCCCATCTATCATCAGTCTCTTTCTGTTCCTGACAACAAGTCTGTACTGAGTGTGAGAACAGCGCGACTACAATAGACAAGTAATTAATTAAGCTTTTTTTTTTTTTTTTTTTTGCTCTAAAGTGGCACCCTTAACCATTATGAGTCATGTTGTGACTTGTTACTTGATTGTAAAGGTGCAAACGTGTCTCAACTTTAATAATTGAGAAGAATTTCAGAGGTTCAAGCCATAGCTCCAACAAGCTGCCACTTTTGGGCTCCTGAGCAAGGCCGTTAATTCTCTTTGATCCAGGGTGCTGCATCATGAGTGACCCCATGCCCTGGCCCCAGCTTTCTAACAACCTGGGATATGTGATGAAATGGATTTCACCCTGCTATAATGTACTGTGTTTTTGACAAATTAGAAGTCGCTTCTTTTAAATCATGGCTTTGTGGGAGTGAACCATATTTTAAGTAAATCATAATCAGTTCCTTCCTAAATGAATAACACAGAAAGTGTGTCATTATTCATTCATTCATATTTTACACCGCTTATACTGTACAGGGTAGTGAGGTCCTGGAACAAATCCCAGGAAACTGCCCCAGGGCACGAGGCAGGGTGCCAATCCATCACATGACACACACACACACACACACACACACTATGGACAATTTGGGAGCGTCAGTTAACCTAATCTGCAGATCTTTTGACTGAACTGGAGTACCTGGAGGAAACCCATCCCACATGCAAACTCCATGCACACAGACCCAAGGGGTGAATCGAACCCTCAACCCTGGAGGTACGAGGCTACAGTGCTAACTATTACACCACTGTGCCACACGTATGTTATAAATGAACATTTAAAACAGGATTTTGTTTTGCTTTGATGTTTGATACAAGGTAATTAAGAATTAAGGATCATCATGCTTAGCTGGAAATTTACAAAATTAAGCTATGATTATGCAAAATCAAATTTGCATACAAATACAAAACATTTGAATATATATTTGTTTGTTTATTGCTTTGATTCTGGTTTTATTACACCCTTATACACCTTCTAACACCACCTAATACAACTTCCTGAATTAAATGTTATCTCATCCAAGCACATGGACGAGATGTAAAGACATTCCAAAAGGCCTAAATTTTTTTTTAGTAAAGTTGCTGTGTATTAAGATACTGACGTAGCATCTTATAAATATCGTAAAGTGAACTTTGGTATCGTTTAAGTATACCTAGCTGCCGCTGCTGTGCGCCCCAGGATTTGCACTTCCTCATTCTCTATCTCCTTGACTTTATCTATTGATTTCTCTCCAGACTATTTGTCGCCTGCTTACTCAAGTAAAATTAGAGCACGATGTGCTTGGTATAAACAATTGAATCGATTAGTGGAAGAAAAGCACTTCCAAACTAACCGTAATGATATCATGTCCTGCAGTGCAAATCTCTTCATGTGTATGATGCAGTTGTTTTGGTTGTTTAGAATTAATGGGAAATTTACAGCTTGACAGAGCATGAGTTATTTTGTGTGTGTGTGTGTGTGTGTGTGTGTGTGTGTGTGTGTGTGTGTGTGTGTGTGTGTGTATGTGTATGTGTGGGTGCGGGTGCAGATTAAGCTCTTTGTAAGGACCTAAAAAGTAACAGTCACAGTAAGAGGATAGTGTCTTACCTCTTTTTTGTTTCTTTTTTATTAATGTGGTTAGTGTTGGGATGTAGATAGACAGCAATAATTGCTAAATAATAAATTCAGTAATCATTAAGTGGCTGAATTGACACCTTGCAGCTTCAGGGACTGGGTTTGGTCCAGTTCTCCAGTTTCTTCTCAGCTCCCAAATCCATGCCAGTAAGTGGATTGGCAACATTTAATTGCCCCTTTGTGTGAGTGGGTGTAAATAGTGTCCAACAGTGAACTGAGGGTGCTTTTATCGTGTTTCCCAGTTTATAACGACACTGACCAGGATAAAGCAGCTCCTAGACAGAGTGAATGAAAGAATGTGTGTATGTGGACGTAAGACTGCATTCACATTACAAGCCACATTGCTTAATTCAGTTTTTTAAATTTTTATTTATTTGCATGCCATGACGGACCGCATTCATAATTCCCAGTGACTTTTAAGTAAAATGTCTGGGTTAAGACATATAATGGGTCTGTGCGATTACTTATTTCTTTAAAGCAATAGATGTGATTTTAGCAAAAACATACCCTTGGGAGTTTGCTCTGGAAGACGACAAGGAGTTAGTTGGCTGTATTTGTTAAGAACCTTGCTCTAGCTGTTTGAGAACTGCCATGAAATCCCCATGCTGACGGGTGTGTCTGACGTCAGCAAGAGCCACACGCATCTGCCGTAGGGACTCAACTATTCATCGATATTTGTCAATTAAAATCAACGATAATCAACAGAATTGCCATTTTCCATCTTTAAGCTTTAATTGATAGTTATATTTGAGTGCTGCTACTTTGCTTTTTTTCTTGTTTTAAATTTAGTTTCATCAGAAAAGTTAATTAAAAGACATTTTTAATTAAGTATTCAAATGTGTTATCTTGAGTCTTAGTTGCCCTTTGCACAAAATAACTTCAATCTAAAATTAAAAGCTGAAAACTGACATTTGTGATATGATTAATCGGTTAATCAGTTTAATAATCAATTATCACAAACGACAAAAAATAGTCGTTATTTGCAACCCTAATGCACAAAGGCAAAAAGTTGCATGGATTCTGATCTCCCCGTTCTCATTTAGGTCACATGACTACTTATTGGATATGCCTCCGATCTTGGACCAAATATGAAAGTGACTCAGATTCAATATGGAAAACATCTTTGTGCGTTCAGACAAACAGAAACTGACACATTATGGTAAAAAAATACAAATAAAATCTGAATTAAGTCACCTGAGGCTGGTAATGTGAATGTAGCTTTTCTGTGAGTTATTCGCATACTTATAATTCTTTATGCTGATAACAAGATTTCTTTTTTTTTTTCTTTTTTTTTTTTAGTGCGGTTACCAGCAATGTCACAGAAAAGCACAGGGAATGCTTTTAGCACCATATTAATCATGGATGCAACAGAGTTTAAATCTTCAGTTTGGTTTCAAGCACACTCAGGACGTTTAAGTGATACATTGTTGCCTGCATACATTATTTGCTTATCACCTGGGTAAATCCGGTAAAATGTTTAAAGTGTAGTAAAATATAAAAGTGCATCTGTAGGAGGGACGCAGAGTTTGATTTAAAGCTGTGATTAGTGTCTGTTTATGGCGGAGGTGACAGCTTGAGTAGATGTGCGTTATGATTTCTGATGTAACACCTGCTACTGTGGTGACAATTCCACAATTCAATAAGAGAGAGAGAGAGAGCGAGAGACAAAGAGAGAGAGAGGAAGTGAGAGGGGGTGAGAGTGAGGGTGTGTGGAGGTGTGTGTAGCAGGATTGTAGGAAATACCTTTTCTCAGCAGTGTTCTGCGGTATTCAGTGTCACACACCTGAGCCCCCTCGCTCAGTCAATGACGTGCTGTGGATTCTGCTCAGCTTACTTCCATGAGGGACACACACACACGCACACGCACGAACACACACACACACAAAGCTTTTGTACTTGGTAAAAGCACGCATGACACTTTCAGGGGCCTTCAAGTGGCTGATGTGTGTCCTGCTCACAATCTGAGTGCGCTTGAACATAAGGGGAAGAGACTCACACTGATTCGGGTTCTCACATCCGTCTCAACATAATGTCTTTCTTCTTCTCTGTCTCTCCTCCTAGAGATTTAAATCCTGCTGTCATTTCCTCTGGTTTAGTTCTCCTTTTTTGTCTCTCCTTTCTTCAATTAATCCTTTGAAAAGATGCCGTGGCAGTGCAAGAGGCAGGAGAACGCTGTTGAAAACTTCGGATTATTACAGTTCGATCTCAATTCTACAGATATTTCGATTTACTCTTATATGATTGATAACAAGTATACAGATGTACAGATATTAAACATACAGTGTTAGTGTTTTCTGATATTTTCTTTTAACTATAATAACTTTCGGATGTTTTAGATTAGATTAAATTAGATTAGATTAAATTAGATTCAACTTTTATTGTAATTGTGAAAAGTACATGTACAAAGCCAATGGCATCTAACCAGAAGTGCATACAGTATGTGGCCTATTTACAATAAATAACAAATGTGGTAAATTAGGGTATGTATACAAATGAAAGAAATAAGAGAATAAAAGGTTTTGTCTGTACATTAGTCAGAATTTACAGTACTCTTTGAATGATATGTTTGTTTCATACTGTACATTGGAGGAGTCAAAACCAGTCTCAGAAAAAATTGTCTGTCTGTCTGTCTGTCTGTCTGCCTGCCTATACTGTATATCTCTGTCCAGCCAGACTTTGTCACTGTATCATGCAAAACATTTATGTTAATGGGTTTTATACTAATGAAACACACATGACCAGTGACTCTATGATTGGAATAATAATCATAATGACTACATAAGTAATACTTTTTGGGAGTTTAAACATAATCATACATTTTCAGACGCACTACATATTGGCGTACACCCCTATGTGTAATTTCTAGGTTATGCTGTTTTAGGTCATGATTTTATATGATTTGTCCTTATTTACATACTGCAGTGGATGAAGTCCAATGTCTCAACCCTATAATTAAGCCTGGAACTGGGTTAATCTCTGGAATTAAATTAATCTGGAGTTGATAAATTGGTCTGCATGAGAACAGAGCGCTGCTGTGGATGAGGTCTTTTGATTGCATACTATGAATATATGAAATATTTCAGACTATGATATAGTTTTATATATATATATATATATATATTTCATCTCTTAACTCAGTCTAAGATTATTAATATTCCAATTAGTTTTCCACTGTCTACTCACAGTGGGTTTAAACAGTTTTGGCACTGCAATATAATCTTTAAATAAAATGATCATCTATAATAGATAGTAGGTATTAATTTCGCCTTATTGCTTGTGCTGTGAGTCATTTCCTTGCCTTGGTTCGAGTAGAATTCCACCCATGATTATGCCCACGTTTTTCTGCTAAACAGCCATAAAGGTTTTGATGCACTCTTTAACAACCACCATCAGCAGTAATTAAACACTTGTTATAGGTAAATATAAATGTGTCACTTTTTACGCTGCCTTTGTAAGTGTGCACTTTCTACATATGGTACAAGTTCATTGATTTTTTTTTTAAGTGTTGTAATTGTTTTTGTAGCCTGAGTCCTCATCCGAACTCTAATGTCACAAGGGAGTGATTGTAGCGCGGAGCATTTTAATGTTACGTTCACATTTATTTCTTTGGCAGACACCTTTATCCATCGTGATTTATAAGTGAGGCGAGTCCAATCCAAGCTCAGAGCTATAACGAGCTGACTCTGGTGCCTGCGCTACGTGACTGTGTTTCCTTTTCAGGAACAGTGTGAGATAGATGTAGGACGTAAGGGAGGAAACTCCAGTGTAGTTTCAAGAGATGCAAGCTTCTATTGTATTATTATGGCACACAAAAGACAGTGGGAGAGCAATGAGATCATCTTGAGGGCTGCAAAGATAAGTGATGCTTGCTAAATGTTTGCTCCATGAAATAAATTAGGCAAATTATAAGTTTACTACTGTATATGTACAACTTGGCTATGTGCTGCCTCATGATTGGTTTACTGACATTGTGGTTTTATGAGGAAGGTTAAATCGCACCAGGACTTGTACTGAAATGTCTCCTGAATGAAGGCGTAAAACCGATTGACATTTACAGAAGACTTTAAGCACAATACGGTGATGAGACTGTTAGACGCAGTAACACACTTGAATGGTGCAAACGGTTTAATACGATTATAATTACGATGCCAGCTGAGGTCGCTCAGAGCTCACTGCATTGGTTAATGTGAACATTCAGTGAGTGGAACACCTGATCCTTGAAAATTAATGGATAACTTGTCACCAACTTAATAAGGACACATCGACACATCTGTCTGTGAGAGCTGTAGACACAATCCTTCAGAAACACCACTTGCACATTACAGAAACTTGGCTAGGAATTATTGACACATCCCCCATATAGTCCTGATCTCGCTCCAAGCCATTTCCACATGTTTGGGCCATTAAAGGAGTTCCTGGGAGGCCAGAGTTTCAGATGTGAAGACCATGACCATGGCTCATGGAAAATTTTCTATTTTGATGGTTTCCAAGCACTAGGATAAGTGCATAAGTGGAGATTATATTAAGGAATAATGGTTGTTTTTACTCTCATAACTGCATTCTGTTATTCTGCACAATCAAAGGGTCTGTTATATATGGCTCTTTGTATAAGAAACGGACACCATGCATATAATCAAATCAAGATTATCCATTTCTTATACTGTACAAAGAGCCATATGACAGCTGTTTAAAAAAAAAAACTACCTGAATATTCCTAAACCTGAATGATACATCCTCAAAGATCTTGGTCTATAGTCAAGCAGATCACTCCTTGGCAGATGTGTGTGGTGCATCAGGCGGTGTGTGTTTTAGCTCTAGAAGGGAGGTGCTAGAGCTAGAGAGTCATATGGCTGTTTGTATATTAGCTACATAGTAAATAAACAGTTTTATTTTGCAAAAGATATTAAAGAATAGGGATGCCGAACCTACGTGTCCATTGAGCAAACATGCATTAAAAAAATCAGTAGCCTGGATATGAAATCTGCTTGCCCACCGTTACATACACATTCATTTCTTTACACCGTGGTTCTAATAAAGTGGCCGGTTTTTCTGTAAAGGTTCAACTAACACAACGAAGGCTTGATGCATTCCCGCGTCTCCTCTGAGAAAACTGAACTGTGTGGGTGCTTGTCATAATGCTAAGTGAGCAAGACCTTTCACATGCTAATGCAGCTCTTTTTTTCCCCTACCCTGTTCAGATCATGCTAACCTTTTGAAATAATACTTTTTTTGTTCGCTTTGAATAAATTCCATATTGTTTGATGCGGGGAAGCGACGAGATTAGACGATAATCTGCACCGAGGAACTAACTTGAGGTTGGGGGGCATGTGGGAAGAGCGTGCCCTCGTGAAACACAGAGAAAAGAACGAGAACAGAAGGGACAAGTGTGGAAAATTTCAAATGTTTTTTACTTTAAATGCTTGAACAAGATTTTGTGCGCGTGTGCACAGACAGGGTCTGCGGGGGGAAATGAGACCGGTGTTTGTACACTAAGAGAAATTGAGAAATGCTGTGCATACACACTTCAGGGATAATTTCATTTTAGATCTGTGAAGTGGGTAAAATCATACAAACCCTGCAGTTTTGGCACTTTTTGTACAATTCAGAATTGAAGCCGTAATTGCTTTTATGCTAATAATATGAAGTCTATGTTTTAGATTGCAAATATATTTTCTTGACTCATAGATCCTTGTAATTATTCTATTTTAATGTTATAATAAACTTCCTGACAATTTTATTGTCATACTTATGGGTAGCTATTAGCCTACAATAAATTGCCGCATGACTAACTGAAGGTCTTTTTGTCTTTCCTCTCATGCGCACGCTCGGGCTGGACCACACCACGTTCGTCTCACCACGACTTCATTAATATCAGGTAAGCTAAATCCTTGCTGTGTAAAGCATTAGAATGGGAAGTGAACGGAAGTGGTGGTAGTGGTGTGTGAATGTGCAAACGGTTGGGCAGGTTTGTGGTGTTCAACTAGTGCGATACACTCTGATGTTCCTAGTTCTCAACTAGGTTGCTATTAAGCATCAGTGTTGGGGGACGTTACTTTTTACATTAGGTTGCTATTAACGCAGATTACATAAATTGTCTGAATAACTAAATAACTGGGTACTTAAATGGCAGACTTACCAATGTGTTAGCTCAGTTATGATCACGTGACGCTCGGCATCAAAACAAACAGCGTATGTGTGCCACATAATACTCAATGATACTTGGTGCTCGTAAATCAAGACTCGCTCGTTCATAAAGTCAAAATGTATAACAAATTCTTGCTCGTCTTGCGGAACGCTCGAAAACTGGGTCACGAGGTTCCACTGTATACTGTTTTCTAAAGTAAAAATCCACCATGAATTCTTTTAGATAAGAGGTATATAAAGATGATAAATAATTGTTTTTTCATTAACAGTATGATTCATCATTGATGGATCCAAGGCAGGAAGCAAAGCATGTTAGAGAAAATAAAGATGAAGCACAATGCTAACATCATGCATGGGCGTGTTTAGACTCGCAGTGTTTTAGCTTTGTTTAACTGAAGAGCAGCGGGATGTTAGGAATGCAACGCCACAGACCTATCGGTTTTTAGTTGGGAAAATAAGCATGGCAGAGCTGTGCCTGCTTTCAGGAAGAATTTTAAAAAATCAGTTTTGAAGTAATCAGCAGTAGGCACATTTGCACTAAAATTACTGATCTTATTTTTGTTAGAACCTAGCAGGAATTTCCGGTTGTCAAATCGTTGTGGTGATGTTAATTTGGCAATGTTACGGAGGTCAGGAGACGCAAGTATTAGCTCAGAACTACGTTCAGTACATGACAGTAGGATAACGTCAGGTGAATGCTCCTCACACAATGTTACAAAAATGACTTTGAAACCATATTAATAGCGAAATGATGGGCTGTACAGGGCTCAATACTTGACAACACCAGTTTACCAAGATATTAAATTAGAAAGTTTTCTAAGACGTCTCTCTGGGTTCTTCACACCTCCCAAACCATATTGTTGCATAAATTGACTTGGAATTGTCCCCTGTGTGTGTGCATATTTGTGGGTTTATGGTGTCTTTCAATGGTCTGGTGCCCAAACCAGGCACTATTCCTTCCTCACGCTCAGTGTTCCCAGGATAGGCTCAGGATATAATGGTTACTGAATGTGAGTGAGAGCTCTAGTGTGTGTCTTTATAAGCAAGATTTATGTTATAATGTGCATGTGTCGGCAGGGCCTGGCCCCCTAATCTCATTAATGCTATCCACACTCAATGACCAAATTATTAGGAACATACATACACCTGCTTATTCATGCAATTATCCAAATTGACCAATCAGCACTAATCAATGCCACCTGGGCAAATTGCCCAGTCAATATGGTCTTCATTTGGCTAGTTTCTGTGAGCCTGTGCCAACTGTAGCTTCAGATTCCTTCTCTTGGATGACAGGAGTGGAATCTGATTAATTCTTCTGCTTTTATAGCACATCAGCCTCAAGATTGGGCATGTTCTAATTTGGAGGCACTTTTCTGTTCACCATGAATATAAAGACTGGATATTCTCTTCCGACCTCTTCTGATCAACAAGGAACCTCCAATCACCAGACAGTTTTTATTTATTGTTTTTCCTCACTTTTCCATGTCACCTCAAGAGACTGTTCATTCATTCCTTCATTCATTCATCTTGTATACGGTCGCCGGGGATTTAGGGCATGAGGCGGGTACACCCTGGACAGGGTGCCAATCCATCGATACAGTTTGGGAACACCAATTAGCCTAATCTGCATGTCTTTGGACTGTGGG
>JAOVVA010000010.1:7497503-7509505 GCA_028565275.1 Leiocassis micropogon
ATACATGATACTCGGTACTCGTAAACCAAGACTTGTTTGTTTTCCAAGTCAAAATTTATTAAAAATCTTTGCTCGTCCTACAGATCACTCGCAAACCGCGTTACTCGCAATCTGAGATTCTACTGTACTGTATACTGTACACTATAGCACTGTGAAATTCACATTCCTGAGGTTGTTGTTAGTAAGCTAGGGTCAAAGCTGGGGTCAGCCCCGATACAGCACCACTGGAGCAGACAGGAACAAGGGCCTCGCTCAAGGGCACAACAATGGCAGCTTGGCAGTTCTGGGGCTTAAACCCCTGACCTTCTGATCCGTAACCCAGAGCTGTTGAGCCACCTCTGTTACAAAACTTAAAATGGTACTTTGCTATTCTTACTGCTGTAAGAAGTAGTGGGTCAGGACTGTTCTTGAGTGTTCTTGATAGTGAATAAATAAAGTTAAGATGCGTGGGTGTTTTTTGCTTGTTTTTTTTCATTATGGTCTTATCCTTGTTCTTTTTGCCAATTCAAAATCATTCCAAATTTGTTCCAAGCTGAAAAGGTTATGGCTGGAAGGGTTTTCTTCAGCATTTTTTTTTTAGATCAGGAGCAAGTGAGACTGACTTGTTATTAACATGTAGCTAGGTATAACTTAATAAGACGTTACTGAAAAAAAATTAACTTGTCTCCAGGTCTCGAAGTCCACCTTTGTAAGTGGACGGATTAAACTAATTACAAGACAAAGTGGACCCTGTCCACTTGGATAATAGCGAGGCTGTGGTGTATGGTATACTTTCAATATAACCATATTGTTCACAATAACATTCACAGAAACACTGATGATTCATTCTGACTCTATGGGAAAATGTAAATATGTATAGATCATAATCATCAGATTGTCCCTGATAAGCAAGCCGAGGGTTACGGTGGCAAGAAAAAACTGCCTGAGATGAACAGGAAGCCCATCCGCAGCGGTCATACCGTGTTAGAAGGTTGGAAGTCCACTTTCGTTATTGGAGGCAAAGAACATCAGAAAGTCAAGATGGTCAAGTCCCAGACCATCTTGATGGCCAAGGGGAACCGTGCGAGAGGGAGAGAGAGAGAGAGAGAGAGAGAGTTAAAACGTATAATGTGAATGTATATTTAGTGCAGAGTGAAAGCAGGGACTTCGGCGGGACTCACTATGACAGTATAACTAAAAGGGAGAGTCAGAAGGATACACAGACATGAGCGCTCCCTTAGAAGTAAAGCGACCGATCACTTCTCTGTCAACAAACCTGAGTGAAAAAAAAGTAGGTGACACTGGCACGGCGCTTCTAGTGTTAATGAGAGTGGAGAAGACAGCATCTAAACATACCAGTTCACCATAATACTCCACATCCATGCGTCCCCCAGAAAAGGAGCAAAACTTTTCTCAAAAGGCTTGGCTAAATAAATAGGTTTTCAAGCTAGAGGTAAACATTAAGACTGTGTCTGAATCCCGAACGCTAATTGAAACCCTGTTCCATAACTTTTGGGCCTTGTAAGAAAAAGTTTAGCCCCTGCTGTAGTTTTCATAATAAGTACTGACAATCAGCCAGCCTCCTTTGATCGAAGTAGGTGTGGGGGATCATGAAACATTACCAGTTACATTAACAGTAACATTAGTATTACTCAGATACTGTGGTGCGAGAGCATTTAATGCTTTATAGGTCAATAGAAGTATTTTAAAATCAATGCGAAATTTCACCGGGAGCCAGTGAGGTGTGGATAAGATAGGGGTGATGTGCTCATATCTTCTGGTTCCAGCGAGGACTTCACTGCTGCCTTATGGACAAACTGGAGCTTGTTTATGCACATAGTAGATCCAGACAGTAAAGCATTACAGTAATCCTACCTAGAGGTGACAAAAACATGAGCTGGTTTTTCTGCATCATGTAGTGACAATATATTCCTTATCTTGGCAATGGTTGTAAGATAAACGAATGCTTCCCTGATAATATGATCTACATGATCTTCAAATGAAAGACTGGAAACAGAAAGGACTAAAGTTACAGTGTGATCAGAAAGATTATTTCTAGCTGCATGTGATCCTAGTACCAGTACTTCTGTCTTGTCAGAATTAAACAGAAGGAATTTAATTAGCATTCAGTCTCTAATGTCCTTCACACATTCCTCAATTTTATTAAGCTTGTGTTTCTCATCTGGCCTTGTCGAGACATATAACCCTGTGTCATTAGTGTAAACTAATACACTAATACACATAATTCTTATGAATTATGTTGCCCAGAGGAAGCATGTAGACAGAAAATAGCAGTGGGCCTAAAACCGACGCATATTAAACCTTAGAATAGAATAGTGTTAGAATAGTCACCACTTACTGTAAATCTGCAAACTGATAAAGATCAGTCAAATAGGACCTGAGCCAGGACAGGGCCGTTTTCTCAACTTGTACAACAGATTTCCTAATCTATCAAGAAGAATAAAAGTCAAAATCTGCACTTTTATCTTACTTTATATTTTGTATTAATTATTTTTATGTATTTATTTTTTTGGGCTGTGGAACGAATAATTTGAGTTTCCATTATTTCTTATGGGAAAATCTTTTGATTTACGAGTGTTTTGAAATACTACCCCGCTTCCGGAATGAATTATGCTCGTAATCCAAGGTTCCACTGTATGTTACTCGTACTGCATGAACATAGCTGCTGTGCTATAACCTTTTTTAGGATCGGAAAAATAAAGGATGATCTGCCTGTGGATGAACCACTGACAGGGGTCAAAGTCAGGTGTTTTAATTAGGGGTTTGATAACTGCTAATTTAAAAGATTTCGGAACATACAGTAGCAATTGCTAAGTTAACTTTGTCTACTATATTTAGGGATATGTTCATCTAGCAACACTAAGCACAAGACGCTATCCTTTGATGCTGTTTGAAATACTACCAATTTAGTTTGACGCCTTTCCCATTCTAGTTTTGAGCGGTCTTTAAGGTGTGTGTGTGTGTGTGTGTGTGTGTGTGTGTGAGTGGTCATTATACTAGGGAGGAAGTTTCTTTCTGTATCTCTAGTCATTTTTTAGCTGGAGCTAGATTATCTAAGGTATAACAGAGTGTTGACCTGATTGAGTTCTATGGGGTCGGACGGTGATCCAATTATAGTTGATAACTCTGGGAGATTACTGATGAAGCTCTGTGGTGATGTGAACGTACGTTTAATGCGATAGCATGGCACTGTACGTACATTATTACTAAAAGACACTTTAAACGAGATGAGATGATGATCCGAGATAACTGTGGACAGTGGAAAGTCACAGAATGTGCTATGTTTAATTGAAAGGTTAGTATTAAATCTATAAGGTGCGACCTGCTTTATGAGTGGGTCCTACTACACACTGATTTACTCCTGTTGAGTCCGGAATGGACATAAATACTGTTCTTAGAGGGTTTTGGATTGTCAAAATGAATATTAAAGTCTCCAGCAATTAACGTTTTGTTTACAGAAACGACCAGATTTAAGAGGAAGTCCGCATATTCACAAGTAGTAAATTTGTGTGCATGTTTTTGGGTGATGGTTAGATTATCATTATAAATAACTGTGATGCTGAGGCTGATGTATATAGCTGTATCCCAGAGGACTAGCTCAATTTAATGCTACATAGTCATTCAATTTAATCCACGTTGGCCGTTAAATTCAGTATATAAAACTCATTATTAGTGATCGTTTCATTAATAATTAGCACTTTATATGTGAGCGATCTAATGCTAATCTAGTGCTGGCTGTGCATTCTGTGTGGTCTAATTTTATATTAATTAGATTACTAATAAATTAGAGTAATTAGATTTTCTTTAATCTAGAAGTTTTTATTCTTTATTTTTCAGGACTTTTACTCGTTAAGACTGTTCCTTTGCTGAAAAGCAATGTCATGAATAGAAACACAATAATTTTAAGCCTGTGGTATCCTTACCTGTATTTGAGAATAAGTTCTGTACATGAAATGATTTTGGGCGGCAGAAATGAACGTGCTTTCTCAGTGTTATTCTCACCATCAGGAACTGTGTGGGTGGGGAGGGAGAGCAAAAGCGAGAGAGAGAGAGAGAGAGAGAGAGAGAGCAAAGTGGACCTAGAGTTCGTTGTCAGCTCTGAGAGGGTCATCATCACCTTAATGACTTTGGCATTTCCTCTCCTCATATGCTTCTAACTGCCTGCTCTCGTGTTGGAACAAGACTCTGCATGCTGTCTTGATTTAATACAGGCTTGTACGCAGTAAGCTGTGCACTGAACAGACCCTTTACCGCCAGCCCTCACGGTGTTGGACGGAGGGATCCCTCCCTCAGGACAATCAGGTGGAAGTCATTCACTTTTCGTAGACATTTCAGCAGACACGTTTACTGAAGGTGTGTGCAGTTTAGATTGCCAGCTTGGCTCACAGTCTGGCCCTGTGCTGCTGACGGCTCAGCACTGGCAGACCAGCAAGTGAGCGAGTTAAACTAGCGCTCCCGACGGACTGCACAGAAGTGCTGCTAGAGACGTCTGGCTGCTGTCCTGCACTGTTCTCAGTGTCAGATTTTAATCAGTTCTTTCTTTTTCCTTCTTGTCACGCTTGCTTTTCTAAAAATTGGAGGGATTCCTTGGCTCGTCCATTAGGACACTGCTGAATCCTAAGGGGATGTTAAAATTAGTCGTGTGGTGTGTGAGGAGAACGGTGGAGGAAGGAGGGCACCTGTGTACGTGTTAAAATTTACACAAATTACCCTCAGGTTCTGCGTTGTGTGGCAGACAGACAGCACAGTGAAAGCCCATAGTGTGAGGCTGAGCAGCTGCCTTCTTTTCTTTTTCTCTCTCTTTTACTTTCTCTCTCTTTTTTTTTCTGCACAAAAAAGTTAAAAAAGGGATGCTCACCATCACCTCTCTCTCTCGTTCCGACCATGTGAGTTCAACCACCTCCACCACCATTATACACTATAAACACATCATGGTTACATAAACTAGTGAGATTTTATTTAATATGCAATCATCTTCACTAAGCGCCCTTCCCTGATAAGTGGCTTCGGAGCCCAGGAAAGCCACAAGGGTGAAGAATCAACCCTGAACGAAATGCCAGTCCTATCAAAGTGCAATTTTCAATTCTTTTTGATTCAATAGCACTAACGTTTACTGTCATATGTGCTTCAAGCAGCCACACACACACACACACACACACACACACACACACACACACACACACACACATATATATATACTGTACTGCTAATCTTCTGCTCCAGTAGGTGATGTTAATGCACCAACCACCATTAAACTCAAAGAAAGAGGAAATGATAATCTTGCAAAACGAGAGTATTTTTCAGGTACTTGGAAAAGATTTATGTTTTCTGCAAAAGCTATGGTTATTTTTGCAAGAAACATTTTTTTTTTTAAGATCATTTAACAGTTGTACGTTTTCCTTAATCATTTAAAAAGAGTGAATCACGCATTAAAAGATTGATTAAATTGCATAATCGATTCAGTCACATTCATAGAAACTAAAGGCGTAGTAATAAAACTATCAGACGAGCATGCTTCAGGAAATAATAGGTAAAAGTCCTATCTTGCTATTCAGATTTAGTCAAACATGAGAAATGAGAAAATGATGTTTGATTTCAAGCTACAAGTGTATGATTCAGTTGATCCTCTTCAAGCGGTTGCTGTTGACTGTTGTTTCTTTTCACTCAGCTGTATCATGGCTTGTGCTATTTGTTTCTAAAATGTACTGAAGTGCACATACATATCCCTAGCAAATTGAAGAGCGTTTACTCTGGTGCTGATTACACTGATTTGCTGCCTGACTGAATTACTATTTTACTAT
The DNA here is from genome assembly GCA_028565275.1 of Leiocassis micropogon. Classification (NCBI taxonomy): domain Eukaryota; kingdom Metazoa; phylum Chordata; class Actinopteri; order Siluriformes; family Bagridae; genus Leiocassis; species Leiocassis micropogon. The sequence goes on from JAOVVA010000010.1 coordinate 7,503,305, forward strand.
GAGTGTAACTATCTGTCTAGCTCTCTAGCTGTATGTCTGCTGGGATGCAGAGTGGATGGTGAAGGGTTCTTGGCTGGTAGCTTTTTGATGGAGGTCTTGCTCGAGGTCCCGCTGGAAGAAGAAAAAGGCCACATTCCTATACAGTGCTGCATGAACCATGAACAAAGGGCATTGATTTTCTGTCTAGAGCTTCTCCTTTTCTTTTTCACTTCCCTATTTTTCCCTTTGTTTTGACTTTTCCCTGTCTTTCTATTGTATTACACTAAACGCCATATAATCGCAGCCTTGTGGAGAATGCACCCTGGGCTAAGTTGATTTCGGACTTGTGGACCCCTTGATGTCCTTCATACGTCAGGTGTCTTTTTGCGTCTGTGGGGGTAAGTTAAGAAGAAAGGAGTGTAGGCCACCTACTGTGATATTCGTGTCCAACAGATCCGACCAGTCATGGTCGCAGAGTTTTTCTACATATGCTCTTTGGGCTCTCTATGGGGTGCACTGTACTGAGAAGGAGCTTTCTTCACATTACAACAAAGAACCTGAAGTTCTCACTGCATCCTAAAAAATGTGGAGGAACGCAGTGCAAGCAGGGCCAAAATGGAAAAATGTGAATTTATTAACTTCATACTACTGTAATTCTTAGCCACATAAAGTTCTCAATCATGTTGACACAAATTTCCTATCACACACGTGATCATACGTGCTTTTCATTATTTTTGGCTGATGGTGTGAGGAATTGGATCCAGTATTTCCTGTATATCAAGTATATTAACACGTGATATAGATGAGGTGATAACCTGCTGCATGCATGTCATAAACGTGGTAAGAACTAGAAGAACACAATATAAACTTAATGTTGTCTTCTATAACGTGGCATGGACCTACCATGGTCATAGCACAAGCCTGAAAAGGTTGTTGTGAGAATTTCCTTAATGTAGCAACAACGCAGTGACATCCCAATGACAATTCAGTCAGAACGCTATCCTATTTTCACTCTGTGCATTATTCTTGTAGTACATCAATGAAGTGCCTAAAGGGTGTTAGTTATGCTCTTAACTGGTCAGTGCCATTGTTACTACTGTACGTCCTTATTAATTTCTTTCCGTATCTTGCTTCGACCAAGTTCTCACCAGGCTTTTTTTTAACATGTCAAGGGAGACAATACTAAGTTCTTACTGGTTTCTACCTGCCAAGTTTCACAAGTTCTTACTGCATTCAGACAGTTTTTTCTGGATATATCGGGAGTGTGGCTGAGTGTGACGGGCCTAACACACTGTCAGCAACGCACACTTTTCTTCAGTCTTACTAGTCATACATAAAAGGCCATAAAGGCTGATACAATCAATCAGTTACAAAATTTAATTAGTAAAAAACAAAATTTTACCTGGATTCCTCATCTGGGTTTGTGATAAGCTAAACTTTTCCCATGTTTGTTAATGAGCCTCAATTAATTCCGACAAAGAGTCATCTTTTTGAGCAGACTATGTTATTTGTGCACATCCACCTTTTGATCTTAGCGACTTTGGACGTGATCATTCCGTTGGGAAATTACTGCTGCTCTTCATCCAGGACTTTAAAAGAAACCTCCTGTTTGTTAATTAACATCCAATCCAATAACCAAGACAGATTCAACAATACATAAAACCAATATCCTTTCTTTCCCCAACCTTGCATTCTTAGAATTGGGTTTTCAATTAAAAAGAGGGATTTGACTTCCTGACTTCCTCTTGATGTAGTGCGCCTTCATTTTGGGAAAGCCATCATGCTCGCGCATGAACAGAGCTGATGAGTTCACATTACACCGAGCCGATCACACAGTCTCCTGATGAGCTCTGTGGCATAAGACAGCTTCCAAAAAGAACAAAAACACCATTAATAAACCTATTAAACACGAGGTATAAATAGTGCTTTTGTTTGGCTCGATTAATTCTGTCATGTCGATTGTGTATGTGGAAACTTTTGTTGTTTGCTACTTAGTCAACTTTGATAAAACTTTGACAATCATTGTTAACACTGTTAACACACATATTGTTTGACTTTAAATTCTTATGGCATGAATGAATCAACGTTTCAGTGATGTGTCATTGAGCGCCATTCACTTTTTAGTATAACAAAGCATTGAGATAGTTAAGTAAACGTTAAGTCCTTGAAATCCCAGAGCACTGCAATGTGTTGTTGGTTGGGAATCCAGATGGGATTAGCAGGACATGAAATCATCACAGGGCTCAAAACACTTGCACAAAATTCACACTCACAAGCCGTTCTTTTCCAAATCTGTGGGGATAAGCTGCTTTTGAGGATAGAGAAGATGAGTACTTCATAATTCCTATAAAATCATCGAGCAGCAGCAGTCAGTCTTACCAGAGATTAAGTTGAGACCCCTTTGGGACCACAACTGAAACCCAGCCAAGTGATTTCGGACTGAGATTTGAAATTCAACACCTCTCAAGTCCCAGGTCCAGACTAATGTTCGAACCAGACCCATCAGGACACAGATGTGACTGCAGGTCAGGCCCCCAGATCCCAGCAACAGAATGCATAAAATCATGAAGGTACAGGTTGAAAGTTTCAGTTAATGTTCCCATCATTCATTTAGAGTGGCAGGAAAATCACATATTTTATGATCTCATGTATGCCTATTGGGAGGAAAGGCTAGTCTCTTTGGTCCGATCCCATAGAAAAGCCAATATAACACAAGTTGGTGAAAAATGTTGATGCTGGCTATGATAAAAATGTATCAGAGCACACAGTACATCACAACTTGCTTGTATGCGGCTTAACAGGCAAAGAGTTCAAGGTTGTTGTTCCAGCCTCCAAATTCCCCAGATCCCAATCCGATCAAGCATCCATGGCTTGAGCTGGACAAACAAATCTGATCCATGGAGGCCCACCTTTCAACTTAAGGGATCCCACAGCACATCTTTATAGGTCTTGTGGGCTCATGCGCAAAGGAGACAGAGCTATAGGGAACTTTTATTGGGCAAAAATGTTTTAATTTCCTCCCATTTTTAATACGATGAGAACCAATACGACCATTTATTTTTCCTCATATTCAAGGTTTGCATTTCCTCATCTAAATGAAATATGCAATAATAATTCTCTAATAACTTAGTTAAAATAGAAACGTTCCCATATAACACAACATTCTTCCTGCCAATTCATCCACTTCCTTTAATGTTATGGCTGATTGATGTAAAAGCAAAAAATAAATGACTTTGCCCATGTGATGACTATGACCCTGCTAGTAAATCACACACTTACGCTCTATACCGCTTACAGTGGGGCAAAAAAGTATTTAATCAGCCACCAATTGTCCAAGTTCTCCCACTTAAAAAGATGAGAGAGGCCTGTAATATTCATCATAGGTATACTGTACCTCACCTATGAAAGACAAAATAAGAAAAAAAATCCAGAAAATCACATTGTAGGATTTTTTAAAGAATTTATTTGCAAATTATGGTGGAAAATAAGTATTTGGTCACCTACAAACAAGCAAGATTTCTGCCTCTCACAGACCTGTAACTACTTCTCTGTCCTCCACTCGTAAAACACACCGATCCACAACAGTCACACTCCAAACTCCACTATGGCCAAGACCAAAGAGCTGTCAAAGGACACCAGAAACAAAGTTGTAGCCCTGCACCAGGCTGGGAAGACTGAATCTGCAATAGGTAAACAGCTTGGTGTGAAGAAATTAACTGTGGGAGCAAGTATTAGAAAATGGAAGACATACAAGACCACTGCTAATCTCCCTTAATCTGGGGCTCCACGCAAGATCCCACCCAGTGGGGTCAAAAAGATCGCAAGAACTATGAGTAAAAATCCTAGAACCACATGGAGGACCTAATGAATGACCTGCAGAGAGCTGGGACCAAAGTAACAAAGGCTACCATCAGTTACACGCTGCGCTGCCAGGGACTCAAATCCTGCAATGCCAGACGTGTCCCCCTGCTTAAGCCAGTACATGTCCAGGCCCGTCTAAAGTTTGCTAGAGAGCATTTTGATGATCCAGAAGAGGATTGGGAGAATGTCATATCGTCAGATGAAACCAAAATGGAACTTCGAGAATGCTGAGAACTTTGGAATGCATCCAAAGAACACCATACCTACTGGGTGGGAACATCATGCTTTGTGGCTGTTTTTCTGCAAAGGGACCAGGACGACTGATCCGTGTAAAGGAAAGAATGAATGGGGCCATGTATCATGAGATTTTGAGTGAAAACCTCCATCCATCAGCAAGGGCATTAAAGATAAAACATGGCTGGGTCTTTTAGCATGATAATGATCCCAAACGCACCACCCGGGGAACAGAGGAGTGGCTTCGTAAGAAGCATTTCAAGGTCCTGGAGTGGCCTAGCCATTCTCCAAATCTCAACCCCATAGAAAATCTTTGGAGGGAGTTGAAAGTCTGTGTTGCCCAGAGACAGCCCCAAAACATCACTGCTCTAGAGGAGATCTGCATGGAGGAATGGGCCAAAATACCAGCAACAGTGTGTAAAAACCTTATGAAGACTTACAGAAAACATTTGATCTCTGTCATTGCCAACATAAAGTATTGAGATTAAATTGTGTTATTGACTAAATACTTCTTTTCCACCATAATTTGCAAATAAATTCATTAAAAATTCTACAATGTGATTTTCTGGATTTTTTTCCTTATTTGGTTTCTCATAGGTGATGTATATCTATGATGAATATTACAGACCTCTCTCATCTTTTTAAGTGGGAGAAGCCTGGAGCCTGTGCAAGCGGACACCAGGTACGAGGCAGGGTACACCCTGGAATGGGGAACCAATCCATCCAGGGGCACACACACACTGATATACTCACTCAAATGCTGCGGACAATGTGAAAATGCATCTAAGCCTAATTTGCATGTGTTTGGAATGTGGGAGGAAACTGGAATACCTGGAGGAAACCTACCAAGCACATGGAGAACATGGACACACACGGACCTATAGTATACCAGGGCCCAAGGAACTGATATCAAGGCCAGGCTTGAGTTCTCAAGACTAAAAGTATCATTCTTACAGGAGCCAAGAGTAAGAATGGTCTCTCCAGGAACCAAGGGTGCAGTCTCCAAAAGCTGCTTTTTGGACTGTAATAAAGCTCAGCAGGATTTTCTCCACACTGATCTTGTGTTCATATGATTGCATACATAGGGGGTGGGGTGGGGTGTTCTGCAGAAGAATAAAATGACTGGAAAACAGAATTATGGGTGATAAACAAACAGTAAACAAAAAAGAAAAGAAATGAATGTTATGAAAGGCTCAGGATGTGTTACATCAGGCGTGTCAAACTCATTTTCAGAAACGGGCTTCGTTAGACTTAGCAAGATCGCTTAAGCAGACGAATAACACATCAACAATCGTAAATGTGTTTGTTTATGAGGATTTACCTTAATGGTGCATTATGCCAGTGCTGTGTTTGTGTTTGTGTTGGGGGGTGGGGGGTGTCTATATAGTTTGCAAAATAAATTGAGAAAAAAGTCAGTTCGTAAGTATTCACCCCTTGTTACTGTAAGTATTTTTTTTTTCCCCAGAAAGACACATGGTTATAGCATAACAGTTTTAGCTTGCTAATGTGGAAGTACTTGTCTTTAACACATTTTGTCAGGCTGAGTTTATGGCCCTGAGTCTCCATACGGTCTCCTAAGGTATTGCATGACATTCAGACAATGTGATGATGAAATATCATGAGGCAGCTGAAAGGAAGAAACTTAAGCAGACATGAAAGTTGTTAAAGCCTGTCCTGTTTAGTATCAGAAGATTGAGATGTGGAATGATGGATGGTATGGTGTGATAGTGCAGGTAGTTGCTTTGAAGTTGATAGATCGCTATATTGCAATGGCTGCTGATATTTTTAAACCTATTATGTCTGTACTTTATTGCTAAACTGCTGATTCTGTTTGATGACTCAAATTCTATTTTTTCTGCTTTAAAATAGGAGAGTTTCATTTTTTTTTATATTAGGCTTGGCTAGTTCACGCCAACGGTCAATAATCAGCATCATGTCATTGCACATACACTATTTATATAGTGTATAGATCACTGGCTGTCATTGGGTATACCTGTTAAACTGCATATAAATGAAATATCTAATGGCAGCAACTTAGTACATTTAAAGGGGTCCTATTATGCCATTTTAAAGGTTGCTAATATTGCTTAATGAGTCTCTTAAAACAGGTTTACATGTATGCAAGGT
>JAOVVA010000010.1:7509605-7520258 GCA_028565275.1 Leiocassis micropogon
TGCAGATAGTTTATGTTCACATACAGCTACATGACACACTGCATGAAAGAAAATATTTGAAAAAGCATAATAGGGGCTGTTTAAGCCAGTCAAGAACAGGAAACCGAGACTACAATTCACATTAATTTGCCAAAATTGCACTATAGATTATTGGAGAATGTTGCCTGGTCTGATGAGTTCTGATTTCTGCTGTGACATTCGGATTGTTGGGTTAGAATTTGTCATAAACAACATGAAAGCATGGATCCATCCTGCCTTGTATAAATAGTTCAGGCTGCAGCTGGTGGTGTAATGATGTGAGGGACATTTTTTTCGCACAGTGGCCCTTCGTACCAACTGAGTGTCATTTACTACCAGAGTATTGGTGCTGACTATGTCCATCCCTTTATGACCACAGGATACTGTGTCCTGTCACAAAGCTAAAATAATCTCAATCTGGATTCTTGAACATGATAATGAGTTCACTGCACTCAAATGGCTTCCGCAGTCACCAGATCTCAATCCAATGGAGTACGTTTGGAATGCGGTGAAACAGGAGATTCTTATCAAATCTACAGCAACTGTATGATATGGTCATGTTAATATGGACCAAAATCTTAAATCTTGAAAAGTGCTAAATGTATGCCATGAAGAATTAAGACAAAAGCCAACACTAGCATGGTACAGTATACCTAATGAAGTGGCCGGTGAATGTAAGTAAGTATTGGTAAATAAGCATCAATTTATACCGTCACATTTTGAAATTTGAGGAGAGTGTAAGTTATTATAACAGCAGTGGGAAGACCAAGGCAATGTTAACACCCATGGATTTGAATTTGGCCCATATAAAAGAGGAGGTACACATACTTTTGGCCATATAGTGTGTGCACATACCTCATCAATCATTCTTTAATAGGAATTCTCTTGGTTAACACATTAACCAGAATACATGGACAAATGAACAGATCATCATCTTTTTCTTTATTATTATTATTTTTTTCTGGGGGGTGGGTGGGGAGGAACAGGTGCACACACATGGCACACACATGTAGCCCAGCCCTGACACCATGTATTCAAATTAGCCCTCTCATAAATTATTCATGCTTCTATAATGATGCATTCTTTTTGCTGATGCAGACTTGGTGGCATTAAAAATAGATCTGAGTGCAGCAGGCGGCAGAAGCCCTGCTGAGCTCTGTTTTGACTGCTGTTTTACCCGCCATTGTGCCCTAACGTTGTGCAAGCCTAAGATGCTCAACATTGCATCTTGCTGGAGGACATTTTTGTGACAAGTCTCATTTCGCAGTTTTTGTCCCAAGATAGTGTTGCATGGACGGGCTCGTATCTAGACTGTGTTGGCTTTATCAGATTAATCCTATCAGATTAATCCCTGTTTTAAAGCACATGCTGTGCATTAGAAAGGGGACTTGAGTTAAGATTTGGCGAAGATTTGTCAAAGGAAACTATAAAAAGTTTGTGAGCTATTCTCTGTTCTTGAGCTGCATGGACAATCCTGTGTGGCTGCTTTAGCTCACAACCAGCTATGAGGCTTATGCTCACTTTCCCCCAGTGGAGTTAATCAGATTTTTGAGGTGGTGTGTGCATACATTTGAATGTCAATGAGAGAATCCTGACAGCTACATGCACAGACAGGCAAATGTTTATTTGTGACCACTATCATGCGACAAACTGTGCCACCTACAGTACTGCAAGCTGGCCCCTATCCCTTGGGCGTCTTGTAATGGAAGACACTGTCTTCGTCTGCTGCCTGTTAAAAAAAAACACCCTGCAGGGAATGTAAGAAGATGGTGGGACAGAGTGGTGCTGTGGTGTTGGAGGACAGGGTAACAAAATGGTAGTGTGGATGGTTCCAAATCATTCTACTTCTTCCTGCTTTTCTAAAAACTAGCATATAAAACAAAAAGGTATCTCATTTTGAAGTCAGCAAACCAATTTAATACATTAAAACACAGTCAGATTGTTAGGTAGCATCTGCCTAACTAACTATAATAAGCTAGTTAAATAAACTGTGACGTTTGTTGCATTATTTACAGTAGGAGTAAATTCAAAATCGTTAACAGCTTTATCTTGGTCAAGGCTGTAGTCGATGCAGAGTCCGTCCCAGGAGCACAGGGTGTTGGACAGGAATACATCTTTAATAGGTTTGCTGATCCGTCATGGAGCACCTGCGGCAATTTAGAGAAGCCAGTCCACCTTCTGGCAGGAGGAAGGAAACCGGAGACGCCGAAGGAAATCCACATGGACGCGGTGAGAACGTGAAGCTCCAAGCAGACAGCAACCCGAGGCAACAATGCTGCTTAGCCAGCATAGTGTCAGATTAGTTCACCGTGTTCTTTAAAAGCTGGTCTGAGTAGACTGAGAAGGATAGCTTTCTAATATTCTGTCCTACAAATCACTATCCCTGGACAGACTGCCAGTCCATTGCAGGGCACACACACTCACGTACAAGCTGTGGACAACCAGGAAACACATATTAGCCTAATCTGCATGTCTGAAACTGGAGTTGATGGAGGAAAATCACCCGGGACAGGGAGAACATGCAAACCACTACACCACCATCTTACAAGTGAGACAGTCCTAAAATACTGCCTACCTAGGAAGAAACTGTCTCTAGTTCCTCCCTGGTTCTCTAGAGGCAAATAAAGGGTTAAAGAGCAACCCCATAACACTCTCCAGACCTCCTCAGGCATGATTTATGAAGTCATATCCAGGCGCTTGCTTTAACCTCTGACACCTCTATAAAGGGTAGGAGTCTGTGTTGGGAGATCTTGGTGAAGCCAGTCAGACCATGTGTCAATCTGGGCTAGTGTGAAGGCATGTGAGTGTATGTCAGTGTATGAATATGTGTTTCTGTTTGTGTATGTGTGTCAGTGCGGTGTGTTCCTGGTGGTAGCAGGCAGCAGATGTTTGCCTCGGTACATATTAGGGCAGAAGGCCCTGGTGGCTCCCTGGCATCGGTTGGCGCAGTTGTGTAACTGTGGTGACAGCAGCAGCATAATTGAGTCACTGAGGACATGACATGCCTGTGCTATCACTTCCTCTCTCATCACTAATGCAGCCCTAATCGCCTTGGCCTTGTTGCACAAAAACTGAACTCCAATTCATCATCTCGAGTGACTGATGAGCATCCTGAGATCAACCATGTTTCTTAATATTCGAAGTGACATCTTGAGCATGCCTGTAGAAATTCTCATGAAACCGGGTAAATTTCTAATTATGCGCAAGATCGATGAGATCTTCATCATTTTTACTCATTATTTTCTATCTCTGGCCTGGTTTAGGAATTTATCTGCTTGCTTTCGTGTGTGTATGTGCCATAGCAATTAAAATACACATTGTGTTAAAATAGCTAGACGGAAATATAACACAAATGTAGATTTAGATCTCAAAACCTCCTGAAGTGAAATGAGAGAAACCTTTAGAGGAACCCGTTCTCCTCTGGGTGACACCAGATACTGGGTTATAAATATCTACTCTTCTACAGTGCAGCACCTGGTCTAAAATATGTCTCTCACATTACTATTTCATTCAGCCATTTTTATTTTTGATTACAAAAATCCCCCCAAAAATTTAGACACATTTTAGACACAAGGTGGTGGACAGTTCATGTGTGAAAATGATTCCTCATGCTCCCAGAACCATTCCAACACAATTTAAGTTCTGGAATATGCCTGAATCATCAGGGAAGAAAAACTCTGTAGATGTGATAACTTGATCATTCAGTACATTCATTTAGTCAGCTGACTTTTTATTGCTGCATAACGTTGCTGAGCCTAGACCTGACCAACTGAAGCAACCTCAGATCATAACCCTGCCTCCAGAGGCTTGTGCAGTGACCATTAAGTATGATGGGTGCATCACTTCATTCCCATCCCTTCTTACCCTGACGCACCCATCGCTCTGGAATAGGGTCAATCTGAACTTATCAGACCACATGACCTTTTTCCATTACTCCAATCTTTGGCCTTTTTCTTGATTAGTCTTGTTAAAAAGTGGTTTTCTTATAGACACAGCTGTTTAGTCCCAGTCCTGTGAGTTCTGTTAACGCTCTTACTTACTAGTTTTTTATTATGCAATTTCACCAAATGTTTGAGTTATCTTTATTCATGATGTTTTTCTGGCCACATTTCTTCCACAAAGTTGACGGTTCAGCACTCTCCATAACAGCAGAAATCAAACATCATGCAGTGGATAAATCAGACCGTATCAGTATTCTGCTTTTCTCTGCATATTCATTTGCAGCAAAACAAGTTGAGTACACACTGTGTGAATTTCAAAATGTCGGAATCACTGAACCACTCAACACCACACAACTTTAATCACTTATGATCTATATTTAGATCTATATTTAGATCTGCTTATAATTCTAGCACTAGAAATTGTGCTAAACCCCATGTTGTATACTCTAAGCTTTAAAGACAATCCCATCATCCTCTATAAACAATGGATGCATTAGATCAAAAGTATTTCTAAAGTCTATAACCCAGTATAAGAGCATTACCTTGTTCGTCACTACTATGCCATTTTTATATTGTTCCGTCATGACTAAGTTTTGCGAACGCTCTCGTCTGCTGTATCTCCGGAGCACTTGTGTGCGTCACAAACGGCGCAGCCCTCACCCCAAACGCCCTGACTCAAAGAGCAGTTCGAGCTTTTGAAGATGCCTGCTAGCAACTCTTCTGTAGCGCACCACCATGGATTTCTGCCTGCCGAGAGAGAGCTGCTGCTTTTTTGAGTCTCAGGGAAAAATTTAAATCTTCATGATTAAAGTTTAGGAGTTTATCACATCCTCTGTGCTTCTGCGTTGCGTAACCATGTCTCATCTGGAGAGACATTGCTGTGTAGATAGGAATGAGAAAATTGTAATGAGAAAGAGGGAAAACTCTCACAGTATATGACAGAAGGTAAAATGTGTTGATCCAGACAAAAAAATGATGGGGAGGGAATGATGTTGCTTCACTGAATGATCGCCATGAAAATAGAGTTTTGGCTGCATTGTGTTTATGGTTTCAAATTATATACCTCTAAAATATACGAGTGGCATTCAAGTCAAATCAGGACTCAATCAGTCATGAGAGTGAAAACTGCCTTTATTTCTCTCCATAATCCCCCTGCTACACTAATGCACTTATCTTAGTGTTAAACAGGTAGCGATACAGATGACGGCACTGTATGCACTAACTGCTCGTGATCCACCATGACCCAGACCAGGATAATGCAATTACAGTAGGAATGATGACTGAATGAATAATAAAAAGATTTCTGTCTCAAGATGTCATTATGTAATGTTTCACTTGTGCTTGGATACCATCAGGGTAGACAGTTTTCTCATTGTCACTGCTGAAATGCTGGCCTCCTGGGAGCACCTTTCTTTTAACAGAAAAAAACTCCCCCAAAAACCTGGTTTGCTCAACATACTGTTTTTGTAAGACAATGCACAACCTCACACTGCCAAATGAACCACTTGCAAAAACTCAGCGGGAGTCCCACATCCCCTGTTAGTTCTGACTCCGCTTCAAGTGATTTTCACAGGTTTGGGTCATTAAAGGAGTTCCTGAGAGGCCTGTGTTTCAGCTGTGAAGCAGGCAGTCTGACCATGACCCTGGTGTACCGAAAAACTTTCTACCTTGATGGTATCCAGGCACTAGGAATAAGTGCATGAATGTCGCAGGGGATTATATAGATAAATAAAGATTTTTACTCTCATAACTGTGTTCTGTTATTCTGCACTATTAAAAGTCCTGGTCTGACCAAGAAAAACAAGGCATTTGACCCTGTTTGGATCAATTCCAAAATCAAACCAGTTTATCGGCTGCTTACAATGATAATTCCAAATAAATTCTACAAACCTTCAACTTCTCGTTCTTGAGAAATTGCACTAACGAGAATCTCTGATGAAGGATGCACATACAAACTGAACACATAAAGCCTCCTATTGGCAGAGACATAAAAAGGGTGGCACAGTTGCTCAGTGGCTATCGTTTTTGCCTCACTGGATCTAGATCTTCCTTAAAAATTATTACATTTCAATGCCCCATGAAATTTTCGGAAATAGGGCAAATGCAAAAAGAGTCCAGTTTCAATTCCTGGCCCTGCGATGGATTGGCACCCTGTCCAGGGTGTACCCAGCCTCGTGCCGTAAGCCTCCTGGGATAGGCTCCAGGCCCCCCCACAACCCTGTGTACAGGATAAAGTGGTCTAGACGTCTTCAGTAGCACTACCAGTTACATTAGATGAGCTGGTCAAAATGTGGACAAGGCATCTGGTTAAAAATGATTGAGAGGTATATAAGTGATTTAGCTGAGCAGGTTAACTGTACCCTTTCAAAAAAACGATGCATAAAATGGTGTGGTTCAAATTTACCTTTTGTGAATTTGAAATCAATTCTTTTTCTAGCAGCCCTGTTTTTTTTTGTGTTTTTTTTAAACCAATGTTTCCAGGGGCAATATGGTGCCATCCAATCTAGACTTCGCCCACGTTCAGTTTAAAGATAGAGATTTTAATTATTGATGCACCATAGATCAGAATTTTCAGCTTGATCAGCCATGACCACTGGCCAATCAGCCCTAGCCCTGAGCACACACTCCTGAGTCGTGCAACAAAAAACTTTTGCCCTATTATCCAGCCTTTGCAAAGTTGAATCCTAAACTGATACTACAATATGCTGTGTTACGTATCTGTGCAATATGCACATAAAAAATGAGGTTGATTGGCATCCCGTGTGAGGAAGCACTTGATAGGAATAGCTGTTCCCTTGTTTAAGTTATTTTTTGTATATATTTTTATATATAATATTAAAGAATAAAACTTGTAAAAAATGTTTACATATGCAGTGAGGTATAATTCTTAAAAAGAAAAAAAAATGGAATTTGTCAAAAACTGTATTTTCCACCTTTGCTCAAAGTGTAAATAAAATGTAAAGATATTATTATGTACTTTTTTTTCCTGCATACATAATTCATACTTTTTTTGACAAATCAAGACACATTTAATAAACACATGAAAATAATAATAGATAGAAAAAAAGGCAATAACTTGGTCTCTTCTTCCCAATGCTGGTTTCTGGACAATATGGAGCTGTTCCCTCACAGGGCTAGGAAATGTGTGTTTGTGAGTTATAGATTATTGATCCACTCTTTGATTGATCTGTTGATCTTGTCTCTCCTGCACTCTATCACAGAGCTCCAACTCCTTACATTTTCTGTCCGGCTTTGAGGTAATGCCTGAGAATCTTCAGATTGTATCTTTGAAGCAGGAAAACCTTTATAAAAAAAAAAAAAACATGAAAAAATGAAGAGAGAAATGTAAGAAAATGCAAAAGGGAAATCCTGCTACATGTAACATTTTATATTCCTATCTAACCAGGTCAGTAATGTAAGCTTTTCTGATAAAACTGACACGCTAGACCTGTAGTTAATTTTTCGAGGAGTATTTTACAAATGCATGTCTGTATTCTTGGGTATTCTTGTGCTCTTGCTTCTTGGAAGCGGAAATGAACATGGACTGTCCAGCAGACTGTTACAATCAGCTCACTGCAGTTTATGTGCTGTTTCTCTCTCTCTCTCTCTCTCTCTCTCTCTCTCTCTCACTTATCACCACTTTCTTAATCACTGTGTCCTGATTCCGCACTAGTAAATCCATTCTGGCATTGTTATAGCCTTTTGTCCTTTACAATGTTGCTAAACTGATACACTTTACCTTTCAATGTATTTGTGTTGTTTGGTGGTTTACTGGGTTGTGTTTTGGTTGGCCTCTACAGTAAATGTGTGATATTTTATACAGTAGAACCTCGGATTGCGAGTAACGCGATTTGCGAGTGTTCCGCAAGACAAGCGAAGATTTTTAATTAATTTTTACTTGAAAAACGGAATAAACGGAAACACTTATCTGTCGGATTTATTTTAACTTTTTTTTTTTTTAAAGGTAAAGTGCAGACTAATTTGTTTTATTTTTACTCTATATTTTGTATTAATTATTTTTATGTATTTATTATTTTTGTGCTGTGGAACGAATAATTTGAGTTTCTATTATTTCTTATGGGACAATTTGCTTTGATTTACTTTTAAATAAACCATTCTCTGCTCTCCACTACCCAGTTTCACCCAGTGTTGGCAATACACTTGTTTATTTAGTATTTTGGAATACAAGCCCACTTCCGGAACGGATTATGCTCGTAATCCAAGGTTCCACTGTATTTGTTTTACATGATTTTTCATGGCTGTTACCCTTTTTCCTGTTCCAAGAAATTGAGGATGTTTTGCTGCCCTCTTATTTTTATTAGTTAAGTTTAGATAGAAACACATCTGTTTTCCTTGTGTTTTCTTGCATGTTACTCAAGCAGGAGTTGACATTGTGACTCAGTCAACACCTTAAATTTTACTACGACAACATTTTATATATATATATATATATATATATATATATATATATATACATATAAATAATCATTTTATTTTATTATTATTTATTTATTTATTTATTTTGCATGACATGCTTTATTTATGATTACATTTTCAAGCGCATACAAAAATGTCAAAGAATTTCAACTGGAGTATATGGCGGAGACTTTACAGGTTCGGGGTTCAGGATGATGCTGTTAAGATTTCATACATACAGGTGTGTTACTCACCATATAGGATTGGTAGTGCAATCTCTCTCTCTCTCACTCTCTCTCTCTCTCTCTCTCTCTCTTAACACCACTCTCTTAATCACTGTGTCCCCATTCTGTACCTCACTACTAAATCCACACTGGTATTTTTAAGACTCTTGCTCTTCATGCTGTAGTTAAACTGATGCACAGTTTTAGGTCAAACAATCCCCCATTCTTACACATCCACACTAACAGAACATGGTCTTGTAAGGATTGCCCCAGCCATATAGTCATTAATCATGGGTGAGTTTGAAGGCGAAGGCCTGGAGACCCGTGCAGACAGGGGTCACCTCTAAATGAACTTCTCGGCCTTGAGGAACCAGGCCTTTCTCATTATGAATATATTGCTGTGGACTGGAGAGCTTTTGATGCTATCGATTAGGGAGGAGAGTGAAAGTGAAGGATTAGGCAGCCGAAGTCTGTTTGGCATCACTGGCTATAAGGGGATATAGTGAAGTGTGGAGAAGGAGGACCTGAGGGGCAAAAGATTGAACCTGTTGGTGTGCTTCTCCTCTTTAAGGGTTATTGTCTTCTTCCCCTTGTTTATCAGGAAAACTAGAGAGGCCTTTATATATTATTTATTTATTTAATAAATAATATTTATTATATAGTTATAATATATTTAATTACTTTTAAATGTACAGTACATTACATTAATATGGTCAGCTGTATATGGGCTGTATACATTATATTAAATGCAGGGTTGCCAGTTATCACACATTTTTTTAAATACAGTATTTATACGTATATATATATATATATATGTATATATGCTATATATATTGCTATATATAAAACGCTACAATATATATATATATTATTTATTTATTTATTTTTTACAAATTTGATTAAATTAACATGTCACACGGACATGTTTACGTAAGCATTATTCTTATTATTTTCCAATAATTTTGAAACTGTATAAGTTGATTGCTAATAACCTGTAGCTAATAAATTTGTATAAATATCAAATTTCCGTTATCCAAGATTATTAGGTCGTAGACCTTTTCAATATGGTGTACTCTTTTTTTTTTTTTTTTTTGGTGTGGGTGTGTGTGTGTGTGTGTGTGTGTGTGTGTGTGTGTGAGATTGTGTTTGACAAGCAATTATTCGCCTTCATTCTTACTTTATGTAAAGATATAATAAAACATTTGTTAACGTCCTTCCTGCTCCCTTCTTCCTTTTTTTTTTTTTTTATAAAAGAAGACTATGTATATAGACAGTATATACTGTATGATGTCTATTGTTTTGGAACCTGCTAGATATGGCTGTAATTAAATTTGGGATTATTTTTTTTAATTTTATTTTTTTGCATATCAACAAATATACAGTACATAACCCTGATAAGTTTTTTTTTACAGATACTGACTGTCAAAATGTCTGTGATGCTTCTGCTTTGCAGTCCATCTTTTTTGGATATAACCAGACATTTAAAATGCTAGTATTTGTAATTAGGTTCCATGGACAAAAAAAAAATTCAGTAAAGTTTTAAGCTTCCAGAATTATGTATAGCAGTGTCAACACCTTTTAAGACCTTCACGGTCTTTTTCATATTCAACTTTTATGTCTTTGTGACCCTTGACCATAGGTGTGGGGAGAAATCCACACCAGAGGCTTTCTCAGTGTCTTTCTCTGAGGCCCTTTAAACTTTGATAGAAGTTTCTCACCATGTAATTGAATAAAGGCACAAATTACTATCGATTAATTGAATAGCCAAACAGATTTTGGTGTAATTTTAGTGGTGTTAGTCTTTTACTTGATTAGCTCATCTCTACTCCTGTGCCAGTATCTACAGTAGCATCATAAAGTGGGGGTTTTTAGTTGGTGAGCTGTGTCTGATGTGAGACTTTTTTTTTAGCTTGGGGAAGAAGGGAGGATTTTGTTAAGTAAACAGCACAAGTGACCTATTATATTTAAAATTGTTTAATTGTTGTTGGTTGTTTTAAAATCCTAGTATGTTACTGTTTTGCTCTGAGTTCTGTGAGGTACAGTTTGAGCCGTTT
>JAOVVA010000010.1:7523346-7542369 GCA_028565275.1 Leiocassis micropogon
TGTATATATGTATATATATATATAATATAATTCGAGCTGTAGTGCTGTTTGTTTAAGTATCAGAGCTCAACTATGACGGAAGGATATGTGCATGGACTCGTTACACCTACAATACACAGATTTTCATACCTATTATCTTTTTAGCTGTTCCAAAAAATAGTTTCTATAGGTTCTATAGTCAAACTACAATAAAGGTTTCATGCTTTTTAGTTTCTTTGGAGAGAATGCCCAAGTCTGAAAGGCATGGTTTGGTTTTGATATCTGTATAATGGAAAATGTATAAATTGCACCATGTGAAGGGGTTTTTCCCACGCTGCCACATAAATGTCATGTGTACAAAATGTATAACAACGTTCCAAGAGTGCAAATATTTTAGATATCCTCATGAAGGTCTGTTTGTTGTGGCATTTTTGGTTCATTCAATTCATTTTCTGTCTTTAAAAAAAAAAAAAAAAAAATATATATATATATATATATATGCATTTTTCACAGCCTTGCCAAGCATATGAACATTAGAGATTAGAGCAATTAGAGCAACCACAGTAACTTTAATGAAAACTTTAAATCTGTGCTTCTGAATTTTTCTCTCCTAGCTATTCACGCTTATGGTCAGAGATGAGGGAAGATGCAGAGATTTGAACTTGCACTACTGCAGTGTTTGTGTTCCCAATGACAAGACAAGACATGGCTTTCTACAATGGCATACACACACATCTGCAAAAAAAAATAAAAAATCTCAATTTAAATGTAAGCTGCCTGAAGCTCATAGTAACACCAGCACACCATGATTCTCCTAATTAAATGGACATTAGATCATGGTCCTTTAGAGAAAGCGCTTGAGTCAATCCAGGTTAAGACTTTTGCTCAAGGACATAGCAGCAGGGTGGAGTAGAATTGATGGTGGTGATGTCAGCAGCCGTTCTTACCATGCTTCAAATCCCTCAGTGCCCTAAGGTTCTTAGGCTTGGAATTGTCTCACGCAGTGCTGAGCATCTTCTTTAGTCCAGTCTGTCTCAGCAGGGGAAGGACACACTCAGCCAGATCAGTCATGCAGTCCGATTCCTCCATGCTGTTCTGATCCTCTTTGCTTCCTCAAACAGAGCAGGATAGTGTCTGCGCGAGGTAGTGAGATACAGTATGTGTGTCTGTGCATGTGGGTGTGTATGGGTGTTGGCGGTTATGAATGAGAATCCAAGTTTGTCCTGTACAAAGTTGTATCTGCTATAGAAAAGACAATGATGGTGTCACACAGTTAGTAGGAGTTACACCAAAGTGTGTCACTTTTAATGTGGATAATGCTTATTATGGATTGTTAATGGAGACCAATTGGCAAACCAACGGATACTTTCACTGACTGACTGAGCCTGATTGGCTGAGGAACGCCCCATGAAGGAAAAACAGCAAGACAACTACGGGTTAAGGATACGTGCAGGGGGATCGATGCTCATACTTTTAAAACCTTATCCCTATGTTAGACAAATCCACAATGCTGTGCACAAATCCAACATCGAAGGCTTGAGCAGAGAGGATATTCTAAGGAATCAAGAATTTATTCCTCTTCTGGAAGAGCATTATCCTGGTCAGTGTTTGCTGGATCCGAAGTCTCTCCTAGGAATTCCCAGGGTCATAAGGTCGGAATACATCATACAATATACTCATACACACCTAGAATCACCAACCTACTGTACCTACAAGCATGTTTTTGGGAGGTGAAAGGAATCTCACCTGGAAACAGAGAGAGGATGAAAGACTTGAAGGAGTCTTTCCACGGACAGGAACCAGGAGGTCAGGGTCACTTTGGGAATCAGTTCACGGCATCCTGTACGTTCTGCCTTTCATCCATTGTGACAGATATGTGCAAGTATGCTGACACTTAACTGAACTTGTTTTGCAGCTACTGTATATAAATGAGCACTTGTAGTACACCCAAAGTATAGACTTAGATTTTTATTAATAAACTAGTATCTTAATAAAGCCTGCCAACACTGGGTGAAATTGGGTAGTGGAGAGCAGAGAATGGTTGGGTTATTTTCAGTATTTTCCGTGATTGCTACTTTGACGTGAAAAATATTCTGGAATATCTGAGCAATTGATTGTTTTTGGGCTAATCTGGGCTTGCCTAATTGTTTGCAATTGTGTTAGCCAATTATATTAGCATCTCATAATGCACTCAGGATTATGGTAAGCTTGTGGAAGTGTACTACCAACACAGTAATGTAAATACAAAGTGATTGTAATGCAATTATAATACAGCTCAAACATTTCCACATGGTAATAAAGTGTTTTAATCACAAAAGCTCAGCATACACTCCATTTTAATACTGCTTTTTCATGGTTGATCGAGGAGAATGATTATCAGTGGTTCTGATTAACCTTTGAACTGGTGAATGTCTTCTAAACCCTAATGACCTCACTGGTCCCCCTCAAACACACAGTTGTATGAATCTATTATTACTTATAATCATCTACGGCTTGATTCTCTTACACATTTCCTCTTCTTCAAACGCATTTTCCCTTCCTTCCTCATAAAGAAGACAAACACAAAGATGTGTGCATCTGAGTGTGTTTGCACAGACTGATATTGTGCTTGGTGGGGTGTAGTCTCTACACTTCATTATCCACATGTACTGTATGTCTCTTCATCCTCTATTGCTCTGAATCATAGCACTTTTTTTTCTCTACGCTGCCTTTTTTTGTGTTTCCCGCAACACATGCGTATGTCTGAGGTAATTATAAAGATATGAAATATTCATTATCTAGTGTAGCACAGGCGTTGAACTCTTCCTCTGTACCCGCTGATTTAAGCTCTTCGAGCCTAGACGAGGCAGGCTAAAAAAATCTTTGCAGCAGCTTTTACCAATGCTGAAAAAACGCTTGCTCAACATTTGTAGAGAAAGTGGAAGGCTTTCAGGATTTTTGTCTGAAAAAGTCCTTGGATGTGTACTCTGCTGTGCGCATGTTTATGTGTCTGTTAGAGGTGTATGAGGCCAGAAATTCAACACCTTAAACACTGCAGCATGGAGGCAAGTTGTCTATGAGCGCAACTTTTTAAAAAAAAATTTTTTTTAAGATAGCCATTGTCAAAGTACAGTATTTTTACAGAAATGAAAATGTGGAATTTTCTCCCAAGCCAGAGCTGTTAGTGGAAAAGAAAAATTTTGGTTTGGGGAACAAACCTTAAACTATTCTCATGGGCACCTGTCGTCCTCTGTCTATATGATTAGGTGACACCTAATCATAGGATTGTAAACCACTGCTCGTCTACTGATGCATACTACAAAGCCAGGACTGATTAAACCCCACTGGGTTGTCCTGGGTTGAGCAAAGTATTTAGAGTTTGTATCCTGGATTCATCGATGTTTGTACACGGATACCAATGTTCAGTTTATGGGCTCGCCAGAATTTGCAAATTTCCCAAATGTTGGTCATGACTTACCTACATACGAACTTTCGAAGATACGAACATGCGTTCGTGCATGTTCAATATCAGAAGTTAGATCACATGGTAATGAAGGAGGTACTGCTGAGAAGCGCCAAGCAATAACGATGGAGACAAAAGTGAAAATAATTAAGATAATGGAGCTAAGTGAAAAGATGGCAGACATCTTTCTTTATTTTAACATTAATCACTAAACCTTCTGCACTATTCTATAGTATTATATACTGTGTACAGCCAATGTATTACTATCATAGTTTGTTGGACTTAAGAAACAAACTCTCGGACTCCGAATCCATATGTAGTGGACATATTGTAATAATTTTGAGCAAAATGAGAACTCATAGTCCATGGACCTCTCTTTGAGTCTGATGAATCCTTGCATCGTCATCTTGGAATACTGTACACCCGTGCCATCAGGGAAGAAAAAATACATTGATAGAAAATAGTAATTTTGTATATAATCAGGTAGTCAGCTGACCTCCCTTTTTTGGGCAAATAACATTGTTGAATCTAGACATGACTAACTGAAGCAACCACAGATCATAACACTGCCCCAAAAGACTTATACAGTACTGTAGGCATTAGGCATGATGTGTGCATCACTTCATCTACCTCTCTTCTTACGCTGATGCATCCATCATTCTGGAACAGAGTAAATCTGGACTCCACATGACCTTTTTCCAATGCTCTCTAGCATATTGAAGCCTTTTTTCAGATTACTGTCATAGTTACAGTAAGTCATTTTCTTAAGGCTATACAGTCATTTAGTTGTTTCAATCATAATTGAGTTCCATTGTTGTTTTTTTTACAATTTGATTACCCATCTTGCTCATTTAGGATGTTTTTCCGAACACATTTCCAACTTATGATGCGTCACCGCTATGCTTCCAGGTTTAATAATACATTTTACAGTTCTCAACCCAATTTTAGTAGTTTCAGCAATCTCATTAGTTGTTTTCTTTGCATGATGCAGGACAATAATTTGGCCATTGTAACATCTTTGCAATGACCAGAGGATATGTCTTCTGTCATGGTTGTTTAACGAATTAGAAGTTACTCAATGCATCAGTTAGGGTTAAATAACTTGTTGTAACTGAACCATAGTAATCACTGCAGTAAGGCTCCTACTGTAACTATTCGTTTGGTTAAATCCAAGTGGTAACTTTTATTTTGGCTCGGCAGTGTATAACCGCACACTCTATCATTTCAGTAAAGTTAATGTGGTGTCTTTTAATTTGCCAAGAACAAAGCCCCTAAACATCCTGTTTGTAATTGTGATAAATTATAGCTGGTACTGTAGCTGGGGGAACATAAAAAGGGTTTGTTTGTCAGCACTGGATTGACTAAGACACAGTACAATGTGAAAGTCCAAGGAGAAAAGAAGCCCCTGCATCTGCCCAACACATTTAAACTTGACCAAGGTTTGCAGCTGACCAAAGAAAAAGCCTTGCAAGGAAACATTTTAACCAGTGGTTTGTTTGAAAGAATAAACGTAGGGCTTTTAAATCCAAGGACACTGCATGGTGTGGTAGTATCATTCTTTGGGGCTTTCTTGGTGCCAGCGGAACTGGTACATTGCTCGTTGTAGAATGGATAAAGCAGGCTAACTTTAAGATTTCGGTGCCTCAACACTGTAAAACATTTGTGAACAAATGTAATGGAACACTACCAATTGTGCCAAAAAGACCAGGCAAATATCTAGCCAGAATTCTGCTTGAAGCTTGTTGTTGGCTAGAATAAGGGCTCGAGGAGAATAGAGAGCTTGTGTATTGCTGCATGAATAATCCTAGATGTAATATTCACCTTAATCACAGTAAAGCTTGTCAGTACAAACACACACACACACACCACTGTTTACGGCCCATAATGATTAGAGCAGCAGTCTGTAGTATGCAGGTGAGAGTATTCACTAAAGCAAGTGTCAGCATGGGGATAAACTGCATTTGGGAAGTACACATCTTTGTTTTACATGTGGCACCATCAGCAACAGTACAAGGTGTACTGTGCTACTGTGCTATTATAAATATATAATATGTGAGGAGTGCATTTATGAAATGTAAATCCTACCGGTGTTCGCTTATATATATATATATATATATATATATATATATATAAAATTTATTATTTATTGATTAGTTTTTTAACTTTTGGCTTTACTCTTTTTCCTCAGGCCTGGTGAAGCTGGGAATACACTGTGTAACGTGTCAGAAAGTCGCTATAAAGATCGTCAACCGAGAGAAACTCAGCGAATCTGTCTTAATGAAGGTAAGCCCTGCACAATTCTCCCAACTGAGGAAAAAGTCAATAAAGACTAAACGGATAAAGGATATGAAGCCTGATGGTTTTTGTGGCCTTGGTTAGATTGTGGCTATTGGATTTTTGTTACAGTCACACTATACCTGAAGTAGTGTGTAGACTAGATGAGTGTATCAGAGACCAGGAAGCATAAAAGATATGGGCATGAGACGTTTATGTTCTCATGAAGACTGATCAGGTGGTCAGAAATATACAGGTAGAATTGCAGAGATTTTACATATGCCAGTCAAACGACTCTCTTTTACATGCATGACCACACAGATTCCTGTGATTGGTTTCACAATATCCCAGCAATCACTTTTCTGTTGCATTTGTCAGAACTTCATATAAAACCCCATGTGTAACCCATTTCTACCAAGGTTGGTTGATTGTGGATGTTTTTCTAGCTAACATGTATTTCCAGATGTTTGATGTCAGAAAGAAATGGAACTGTTTCCATGAATGACTGGTTTAATCCATTCTGATAACTCTGATTTCTACGTAACCACTGAGTGCACAGCCGCTGTGCTTTACACAGATCCGAAATGTACTGCTGTGACATGAAGGAGTCCAAATCGCAGCAACATGGTGGTTGAATCTCAAATATGAACATGACTTAACATAACATTAATCTTAACACTCGTATCTAAGGGGAATGACCGATTAACTGTACAAGCAGTATGATTTTGGTCCCTTTTTGGAAATGGAGGGGGTTAGTCCGTTATGGAAACAAGCCCTAATTAAATTTCCCTAGATCAGCACAAGCTAAATAAAATCCTTTGGAAACAAATCCTTTTTATGCATTAGTGAATTCAAAATCCCATTCAACTGACCTGACCAAGCTGCTTGTTATAGTGTGCATTAAAATATTTTCTTTGTTTGGAATTAGGTGAGAACTGATATAACTGCAGTCACAGTGACTACGAGTGTGGGTGGGAGTGGGATTATAAAAATCTTTTAAAATCTGATTGAAAACGTATAATCCGGTGTTAGAGGAAGGAACTTGCAGCAGGGAATTTCCAGGTCTGGGGTTTAGGATGAGGCTGTTAAGATTTCACATAGACAGGTGTGTTACTCATCATAATCCATCTACTCAGAGGATTGGTAGTGCCACCTCTCTCTCAGTTTGTGCCTGTTCTGTTTCTTTCTGATCTGTCCTCATCTTTCCCCGTCCACACATTTGTACTCCTGAAGTGGGCAATAAAAATGTGCGAATTTAAGAACACAGGAATGGCACCTCTAAATTTGCTGCATTATTTATGGTGTGTAAAATGAGACCCCTGCCGAAGCTCAGTCCATTATTAGCTCTTCAGATGGAAGTGGCCTTGGGAACGCGGTGAGTGAAATTGAGGGCGCAGTAACCTGATTAAGGATAATTGTCTTCCACAGGAGACATATAAAATGATGGGTTTCTTATTATTGGGTAATAGAGCCTCGTAGTAAGTCATCCAGTGGTTTGTTTAAAAACCCTTATTTCGTGGTTGGGTTATTAGTCAACCTTGCAGCGGTTGCAGTGGAACCGCTGTTTCCTCCTTTCAGTGTTCAATTCCGGGCTGAACGGTCATGGGAACACATGATGCGTGTTTGAGTTTCCTTAGGCAGAACTGGCTATCTTTTGCAGTACTGTAGTTCTTCGGATTCACGCTAAGGGAATCTGGAAAATGTATTCTTTCAAAGTAGTTTGTGTTATCTGAAGTCTAAAGTGGAATGTAATGGATTTATCAATGCATCATATTACAAAACAATCACAATAGTAAAAAATTCATTGCTTCAAATAATAATAAAAAGCATACCATCTATATTCATTTCCCTCTACTATAAGAATGGTATTAAATTCTCAAACACTACTTTCGAAGTGGTGCTAAATTCTCAAATCCGCTTGAGTCAGAATGAGTCGATTAATTACTGTAACAGCAGCGCTGACACTTGTCGCTGCTGTAAGGCAAGTCGCAGATTCTGTACAGTTATGTGGATACATTTTATGCAGCAACCTGTGACTCCATGGTTTAATTTGCTTCCTGAATAAATTCACAGAACTACTGCATTGTACGATTGCTTTAAGCTTATAATATGCGAGCCGTGGTTTTTATCATGGATGACCTACAGTATGTTCAGAAATACCTACTTGTCAAAAAGAGGCACTTCAGGGATAATTTTTTTTAACTCTTGTCACTCTGCCAATTACATGTAATGAGGCTTTGGGCAGGTTTATTATTATACTGTACAGAGTGTTACATCCTGCTGATTCCTTGTAATATTTCATTAGTTACTGTTGAGAGGCATCCAGAATTATGTCTTTATTCTAGTTTATAGCTCAGACACTTTATTGTATGTATAGTAAGTGACATTGTTAATGTTACGGTACATCTCAACAAAATTTAATGATGTGGAAAGGGGACTTTTTAATTAAAAAAGGTGGAACTCTTAGTATACTTACATATATTTTTTTATTATTTATTTATTACACATAAAAAAAAAAATCTCAAAACATTAGAATATTACAATTCGAGTTTGAGTAAATTACTATTCATACAGTATAAAAATCATGTATCTGCAACCACAATCATGGTGAAGACTGCTGACTTGACAGTTGTCCAAAAGAAGATCATCGACACCCTCCACAAGGAGAGTAGGCCGCATTAGATCATTGCTGGTGAAAGGGCTGGCTGTGTCGAAGCATGTTCATGGAAAGCTGACTGTAAGGAGAAAGTTTGGTAGGAAAAGATGCAAAAGCAACAGGGATGACCTCAGCCTTAAGAAGAATGTCAAGCAAAGCTGATCCATGAACTTGGGAGAGCTTCACAAGGAGAGAAGTGAGGCTGAAATCAGTGCATCAAGAGCCACCACAGACAAACGTCTTTCAGAAAATGGGTGACAGTTGCATTCTAAGTATCAAGCCTAAACCAGAGATAACATCACAAGCATCTTACCTGATCTAAGGAGAAACTGACACGACTGTTGCTCAGTGGTCCAAAGTCCTCTTTTTGGAAAAAGTAAATTTTGGATTTGGATCAAACCAAGTATTGAGTAGATAAATGAACATGCTTTTGTCAGAAGTTGGACAGTTCTGTATTGTAAATCGTTTCTTAATTGATTTTAGGAAATATTTTAATAGTTTGAGATAATTAATTATTTATTTTCATAATTTGCAAATAAAATCATTTAGCAAATATAATTGTATGTAATATGCACTATGTATGTAACATACTGATGAATCAAGTTGTTTTGTGCACGTTCCACAAGATTACCTTGTTTTAATTGGATATAATGAACAATGTATTGTTATTTAATGAATTTTTTAAAAATTTACCACGGTTGTTAAAATGAGAATAAAACTCTTTTGGATGTGCACGTATAGGAAAATAATCAATCAGCAATTTATAAATTTTACAATAGATAATTTTTCCCTTTGTACTGTACAGTATATTACACATATATCAATTGCTATACTATGAAAAATGCTTTAGCAGATTGAGCTTTCTTGTAGATTATGGATTCCTTCCAGCCTAGCAAATGATTTGAAACGTATTGATATCGAATTTAATACAGTCTAATTACTTCAGAGAGTGCTGGCTCTGTGGGATGTGATTAAAGCAAGGCCCATATAAATGGGCCCCATGCTGCGAGGTTCCCACTGCCCAAGGGAGCACATGGTCCAAATATGCTGCTGTTTGCTTAATCTACTTTCTCAGCTGTTCTGTAATTATAAATTATTATGTTTGAGGAATTATTTAAACATCTAGTTGCATTCCTTCAGGTACAGTAAATAGGATACAGTAGGTATAGGACATGTCCCGTAGGTCTGGAAGAACTAACTTAATCCCATCTGCTATTATGTATAGTTTGTCAACCCTGCTCAACCCCATCCATTGTTCAACAGGGACCATTGACCACAGCTGGCCAGCCCAGATGTTCACATGTATTCATATGGTCTACAGTTAGTGTGTATGCAGTGTTTTACGTATACACGTATACTAATTCATATGGTGTTTTGTGCTCGTGTGTGTTTATCGTTTAGAGAGCTACACTTACTCTAAACACCACTAGTATTATTGTGTAGTAATAAATAAAACATTTTTAAATCTTAGATCGGGTCTTTGTGAGACCCTGAGGTTTTGTGTAATTCTGATGATAAAATGAGACTACCCAAGGCACACACATTGCCTGTTTCTTCATCTTACGCACCAGACTTGCTAAGCTGACCCTGGCCGTGCAGGGGCCCCTCTCACAGTGTTAACAGCCTCATCAGTGGTGTTTCTTCCTTTCCTACCACCAAAAGATTAACTGCCCTGGAACAGTGATGGAAGGCTACCGAAATGAATGGCACAAACGTGCTTCTGAATGCTACACTGGTGAATTTGTGGGTGAAGTTGCTTGGGAGGTTTTCAGTCATCAATGTCAAATTGAAATGGCAATTATTATAAGTCAAGGTGACTGGATTTGTGGAATTCTTGCATGATTTTAAGATAGAAATTCCAGCATACTACTACTACTACTACTACGTACTACTATTACTATTACTACTTATAATGAAAATAATAATACTGTAAGTAAAATACCTCACCTACTGGCATGCACTTGGGAAGTAGGAACCTGAGGAGCATGCTAAGTTCCGCACAGTCAGTAACTTGACCATAGGATTGATCTGGGAATCTACTGTATATTGTTGAATTCATATAATTCATATTGGTGGTACAGTAGTTTGACTTTGGGAAATTGGAGCTTACTACATTAACCATGTTTAACTAAAACTACTGCAGTCTGATTTATTTTTGATCATATATTTATAAATCCTATCAGTTCATATAGCTGGTTATCATAAATTATGAACTTCTTAGGATCGACATATGTGTCAGTGAGAGAATTTACATATCAGTTGCGTCCTCTTGGGGAGCCCAGAATATTGAGTGGCTCTAATTGATTCCATTCACTCACATAAGGAAGGACAAAGAAGCGTCATGCTGCTTTCTCTTGCTTCTCATTGTCTTGTGCTGTCACTGTGTTGAACACGAGTACATTGAGCACCTCGCACCCCCTCTTTTCCTGCCTCTCTAGCCACAAATGTCACCTTTTTAAATGCAAATGCGGCGCGGTGTGTGCCTGGCATCACAGTTGCGCGGGCAGCAGGGCTCCGACTGCAGAAGTACAGAGGTGACGAGACTCATAGGGTGTCTGGAATGCCCCATGACACGTGGTAGGGGGCTAGTGGTTATTGTGGGATACCCAGTGTAGTGTGAAAGCACATGTATAGAAAGTATGGTAATGTAAGGCTGGGCAGAATGGGACTGGTGAAGGAGAGATGGGGAAAAAAATACAGGTAACACATTATCATGTTATAATGCTAACACACACAGGACAGTGGTGAGACCAGCGATGCTCTACGGCTTAGAGACAGTGGC
Organism: Leiocassis micropogon; assembly: GCA_028565275.1. Taxonomy (NCBI): domain Eukaryota; kingdom Metazoa; phylum Chordata; class Actinopteri; order Siluriformes; family Bagridae; genus Leiocassis; species Leiocassis micropogon. The sequence continues at coordinate 7,534,480 of JAOVVA010000010.1, forward strand.
ACTGAAGAAAAGACAGGAGGCAGAGCTAGAGGTAGCAGAGCTGAAGATGTTGAGGTTCTCTTTGAGAGTGACAAGGATGGATAGGATCAATCCTATCCAAGTTCATCAGAGGGACAACCCATGTTAGATGTTTTGGAGAAGTCAGAGAGGCCAGATTGAGGTGGTTTGGACATGTTCAGAGGCGAGATTGTGAGAATATTGGTAAAAGAATGCTGAGGTTGGAACCGCCAGGCAGGAGGTCTAGAGGAAGACCAAATAGGAGATTTATGGATGCAGTGAGAGAGGACATGAAGCTAGCTGGTGTGAAAGAAGAGGATAGGGTTAGATGGAGGCAGATGATTCGATGTGGCGACCCCTGAAAGGGAACAGCCGAAAGACAAGGTAGAAAAAGACACAGTGTGTTTGCACTGTAACTGGCTTAATTGTTTTTAACCCTATACAGTATCAAAACTTTAAGTACGTATGCTAGTATTAGCTCATGAAAAACTGCACAGAAAATCACGTTTTATAAAACTTTTACAGCCGAGCCTGTTTCAAGATGGACTATGGGCTTAATTAGGTTTAAATGGTTATAACACCTTATAAAACACAAGAGGTATTTGGCTTTTACTTTAAATGTATTATGTATTGATACAAAGTCTTATCAGGTATGATAGAATAAACTGTATTGTTACGTGCTTAATATTTATAAAGACATTCTACAGAAGGTTAAATAGAGGTATGCTGAATATTTTTTGTATATTTGACAATTTAAGTTTCTTTGAAATTCTTTGAGTCTATTATGTACGCTTCTTAAAACGCATTATATTAACAAAGGTAAAGTGTAATCTTATCCATCTATTTATCAATCTATCTATCTCTACATGATGCATGCACATTTATCTACATTATGAAATGTAATAAATGTATTCATAGCTCATTTTGGTTATATCCATCCTAGAAAATATTCCCCTTTGTCTGTGAATGTGTGCCAGTGGTATCTGGTTAATAGCGTATTTGAGTGTGTGTCTGTGAAGAGGACGAGCATTGCAGTGTGTGATATGTGATGCTGTGTGAAATGATGTCCTTGGGGAATAGTTGACGTGTGTGTGCGCATGTGTGTGTGTGTGTGTCTATCAGTCTGCACAAATAAAACACACTCCTCTTGACAGCACCTAACTACCTAGCCCTAGCAGGTGTACCGTGTGTGGTGTATAAGTACGTGTACATATGATGTGTTGTCTCATTCTCCCGTGCTAATGAAGGCTATGAGGCAGAGACATGACAGTGTGTGCCCGGTCTCCTGATCTACTCATCTCTGTCCTGTATCTGGTTCCTTTTTGCCTCAGGCCTGATTAATATTCATTATCCATGGTGACTCTGTGGATCTCTGAAGAGAGCCCAGAAGACAGTGAGAAGGGAGTGATGGAGACGGGGGGGGGGGGGGGCTGTCTAGAAATGGATAGTCTGTGAAGAGAATGAGAGACAGTTGAAAGCTAGTGATCATGTCACTGTGACTGTGTGGTTGACTGAATGTTAGAAAAGAAAAAAATAAAAATAAAACAAAGGTTGGTGATTCTAATATCCATTTAAAGCAGCACTATGTTGGCTGTTGGCTGTCACTGTGGCCAAATTAGAATTTTTCTTTCTAGGACATCAGGAATTTTTGAAATCATGAATTTATGTTGGATAAGGAGCCAGTCTAACCAATGCAGTGGTAAAGTCAATCAGGCTTAACATCTAAAATCTTGCTGTATGATTTTGTCTCATGGGAAAATGTCACATTTATATCAAGTTGTTACATTCGTAATAAACAAGGATATAATCCTAAGCCATCAGTTTGTACCCTACCAGCAGATACTGAAATCGAAGTCTGTGATGCTCCTAAGGGGGCCAGTGGCAAGTCAAAACTCCCTGAGATGGTAAGAGGAAGAAACCTTGGGAGGAACCAGACTCAACACAGAACCCGTCCTCATTTGGGTGATATCTGATTACAGGGATTGATCAGCAGTCATACTGTGTGTTAGGGGGCTGAAAGTTCAGTATAACAGGAAAGGTGTTTAAGTTAATATGGAATCCACTTTCGTTATTGGAGGCTTACGGACAAAACTGTGCGTTGGAATTTCACTCTTGCAGTCACCAGTCAACAGAAAAGTCTGCATCAGCCGAGTCCAACACCATCTTCATGGTAAAGTGGACCTGCCCCCAGTCACCCAAGCAGACAACACGAGGCCTCCATGTGATGAGATCTCCATCCTGAAGGTCTTGAGGGCGGAGGGGGTCTGGATCACTGGCACGAGCGCCATGTATAGAGAGAAAAGAACGAAGAAAAAGAGAGAGAGCGGTTAGGTATGGTCACAATCACATAATGTATAAGGTGATTGTATATTTGGTGCAAGCAGGGATGCTGGAAGGACTAACTATGACAGCATAACTCGAAGACACATTTCTTCTCGCAGACGTTTGAATTACACTGGTCAATATTCTACTGCAAAATCAAAAGAATTTACAAGAACTGAAGCAAGTTTATGTGTATAATATATTGTGCAACAATATCAAACAACACTAAACATGCGCATTGTGACTTTGTCTAAATGGTCAATTAATTAACCTTCCTACAGTATATTGACCGAAATGGCTCACTGAGAAATCTCATTAGTGATAATGTCAAGGAAAATCTGGATTGTGTGTGCTATAAATACTTTGCTTGTGCTGGAACAGTTATTTGAGAATTTAACCTAAGGGTGTGTTTGATGCTACTTTTAATAGTACACTTTACCAACGAGATAAAGCTTACAGTATATTCAGCACGTACTGTAAGTCAACCTATACAACTGGAAGCTGTGATACTGAAACTCCTTCTCTGTTGCATATTCAGGTCATACACTTCTAACAGCTTTGCCACAGTGTTACATGTCTGTGACTACTGGTCAGAATTTAATATGCTTTTGCATTAAAATAGGTCATGCCATTTCAAATCTTGTCTTTTCAGAAACATCATGCCTGTTCGGGAAAGATTAGAAACTAGCCGCTTACTGTAGAAGAGATTCCACTTTGTTGTATAAGCTTTGTGATCCGGATTAACGAGTCTGTCCTCTCACCTTGATTAGGAAGTTTTCTGTCAGCCGTGTTATCTTGTACATCAGTCATCGCTTGCGTCAGCAGGGTGACTCGATTTCCCTGTGCAGCGGCATACCAAATGACAATCGACTCCAGCTTGGTTTCCTTAATCTACTGTGGTGTGAGTATTAAGCACTGAGGTGGGAGTCGGATTAGATGCTCCCTGCTGCCCTCAATCTGCCTCATCTCCCTCATTTCCCCACTGGCTTGTCATCAACCCGATCAGCGCTCAACCCCCCACCCAAGGCTGAGATAGGAAAGTCTGACAGTTATTGACTTTGCCCATTGTTTCATTCCATTGTCTGTTCCATGGCAGTTGCTTTGAAGCAGTAGACAGGATGAGTATTTTTGTTTTGTCTGGCTCAAGGCACCAAGGCCGCGCCATGTAGGGCTGTTTGTAGTTTGTGGTAAAGGTTCTTAGCTTATGATCAATATCATAGAGTAGTAGGCAGAAATGTGAAGTGACATACAAAATACAGTATAGTATCCACACTATGGTTTGGTCCAACAGATTTTAGAAATAACTGACTAAGGGACAAATATAAGCTGTTGATCATCATTCACTGAAAGAAAAAAAATTGCTATAGTGCATTCCATTACATTCCACCTGGGAATTTTATTTGCTGTAACAAGCCATATATATTTGACCCCATGTTAATTCTAACTCAGATTTTTGTCACTGACGAAGCGACAGCAAGACAATCAAGATGCTCCTTAAGTGTCTACACTGACATTACAATGCAAAGTATTATGCCCAGTAGTGTGTAGGGTCCCACTGTGCCGCATGGGCAGCACTGGCACCTTGTGACATGACTTCACAAGACCCGCGAGACCGTGCGCTGGTGTCTTGCACCAGGACGTTGGCAATGGACCTTTGGGTTGTGGGGTGTGGCCTAAATTGTCCAGACTTGTTTGTTTGCTGCCTGGTGTGTCCAATAGATGCTTGATCAGATTGGGATATGGGAATTTTGGAGGCTAAGTTGGTAGTCTTGGGGTGTTTGTCTACTTGACCCCATGCAGGGTGGGCTGTGGTGCACCGGGGCTGCGTTCCGTTACACAAAGTGTGCTCCATACTCCCTCCTCTACACCGTTCATAGTTCCCTTTATACTGAGCAGTGTACATGGCAGAATACTCTGTTCAGTACACTTCACAGGGTTTCCCGGTGCCTTTCTATCAGGGTCAGTGGTGACTTTGTTTTTTTTGTAGTCCTTAGTAATGCATTGGTTTTTATGTGAGATTGAACAAAAAAACAGGCTGGCCTTTGCTCCCCATGGGCGAAGATGAACTTTGGGTGCCCACTATCTTGTCACCAGTTTAGTGATATTTAATTGATAATCAGTGTTAATATGTTAATGTTATATGTTGTTATTGTTATGGCTGATCGGTGTATGGAAACATAACGGAGTAAAGCTGCCGCGCATATGGTGAGTGTCAACAAAGCTGGTACAGTATGAAGCCTAGCATGTAGCATGTAAACCATCTAACCATGAGTTTTCCCATTTACTACTGTGCTAATTAATGTGAAGCTAGCATGTGCTTTCCTGTTATCAAACTACATCTACGTGTAGTGTGAGACTGGAGCATTTGCTGGCCAGGTTGGCGTTAACAGAGAACCCATTATATTATGAATGAGGGTATATACAGTAAGAGGGAAGGCAGGAATTGAATAAAAAAGAGATTGACCAAGAGTGGGAGGAAGAAAAAATGTGGCACATCGACAATGTTAAGTGCGATAATGAAAGCACAGAGATTGAGAGCATATTCTGCTTGAGAAAGACAGAAAACAGTCTAAAACAGAAAGTTCAATGGAGAGGTCTGTAGTGGCTGGAATAATTGCCCCTGAAGCGAAGAACTGAAGCGAGAAAGGAAGATACGGAGCGAGAGCGAAGGGGGAAAATGAGGCGTGCTCTATCACCCCATAATGTGGTGTGAACCCCCTCATGCAGCACACGTATGCCATCACGGTCTTCCACTCACACGAGGGTGAAGAACGTGCCACTGCGCAAGACAAGGGGGGAATAAACCTTGTGATGGCCATCAAATGCACATGTACTGTGACTGAAATAAATGTGCTTTGTCTCAGTGTGTGTGTGTGTGTGAGAGAGAGAGGAAATGATGGAGAGACACAGAGGGAGAGAAAGACATAACGAACAGAATTGAAAGGCGGTGAAAACGGGCTGAAGAGAAAGATTGAGAGAGAGCTGCTCAGATAGTGAGAAGGCAGGACGAGTAGCTACGGGGTGATAAAGGGAATGAGAAAACGCAGAGGTTTCAGATGAAAGACTGGGAGCTGTAGATGTCGCTAATTCGGTTATCCTGACATGAGGAGGACAGTGCAAGCACTTCTTGTGCCTTCATTTCTCTGCTTTTGCTGCTAAATGATTATAGATGGTGCGTACTTCCCCTTTAGCCTCTGAGCAAGATCATTCCTCCTTTCCTCCTCCACCATTACACACAGCACACGATGAAAAATCAGTCTCATATGCTTTTGGCTTGTGCTTCAGCACCAAAAATTCCATCTTTACCGTCAAGTCTTTCTCTTCTTAGAAATCTTATTCTGTGTGCTCTTGATTATGCAATACCCGCAGAGTTGTCACCACATCTCATCATCTCATCTCATTTAGCTACTAGACACGTAGCTCATCCTAGTGGTACAAAGTACAGCCTTCCAAATTCTTTCTGTATCCAGTATTCATATCCCATTATGTATATTAATACACATAATCAGTGGCGGTTCTGGTGCGTACGGTACCCCGGGTGAACTTCCTGTCAGAATAAATAAATAAATAAATAAATAAATAAATAAATAAATAAAACTTTAGTTTGCCTCAACTTTATAACAAAACAAAAAAAGAACATAAGTACAGAAAAAAACAATCTGATGTTCTCTAAACTTACATAGCACAGGTCAACAAACATAAGTGTTATAATAATATATTTTATTACATACATAATATTACACTCATCAAATGATGCTATAGCTGCATATCTTCAACTTTTGCCCGTTTCTCCTTTTCTTTCCTTTGTTTTATTTTTAATTTTTTTCGAAAAGGCATAAGCACAACAATACCCACCTGCAAATTAAGACTCGAGACCAATGCCTCGTTCGGACTGCAGCCACATCTGATCTGTTTTACAAATTTGATCTTAAGGACTGACTGTCCACACTGTTGCTTGAAAAGTAGTGATGGGTCGTTCATGAATGATTCATTCTTTTTGAACGAGTCTTTAACATGACTCAGAAGAACAAGTAGTTTTGCAGAGTGATTCGTTCATTTTCTACTGGGCGCGCATGCGCAAAGCATCGCAAAACCTCCGTAGTTTATGTACAGGAAACAGAAATGAGGAGTTACCTTTGAGTCTTTTGGTCCGAATCGTTCATTCTTTTGTCACATGACTCCCATAGACGCTATGAAGTGCAGTACACAGGAAACAGAATTGAATGGTTCTCATTAAGTCTTCAAGTCCCGACTCGTTCGTTCTTTTGTCACGTGACTCCCATAGACGCTATGCGTAATATGTCCTTAGCTGCATTGTAATATTTTCATTACTGGAACTATGGCTAAAATTTGTGTATGTAGACGTGTTGGGGGTCTGTTTATTGAAAATAAAATTTCATTTTATTTCTGATCAAAAGAACGAAACAAACTAAATGACTCAAAAAAGAATTCATTAATTTTGATGAACGAGATTCAAAGAACCGAGTCACTAAAATGATTCAAACTTCCCATTACTAATGAAAAGTGATAAGAACTGAAAGTTGAAGTAGCTCAAATCCGACACGTTGTCAACCTTCTACGTTGTGGTAACGACACCGGAGGGTTTAGGTACACCGTAGCACGTGTTGTGTGACGTCAAATTCTGGCGACTGATAACAACAGATAGATAACAAGAAGACATTTAAGACTGAAGAGATCACATCGCCCCAACGTGCTATCAGATATTTCACCCTGTCCTTTATCTACTGTTCTCCATTTCTATCTTCATTTCCTTGATCGTCTTCCTGTTTGTTTTAAACCAAGGATCCGTGTCCCATCCCACCTGTGGTCCGCCTTCTGGATGACCTAATGTTCGAAATCCGATTTGAGTGGGTAAAGCATTCAGACTGAGACGCATCTTTAGGGATCTGATTTAAATCTGATTTCTAACTACATCGAAAATCTGATTCAATGTGGTTCAGACTACATGAAAACAATTTGATTTCAAACTAATTCCAGTCTGGATCTGCCTAAAATCGGATTTCGGCCGGTAAAGACCAAAACCATTTATATATATTATTCTTATTGATTTTGCGCAATAAAAAGGAGAGTGAAATATGCTTGTATGAATGTGCTATTCAATACATTAGCCACATATTCGCAATATTATAAATGAACTGGTTTATTCAGTAGCAATTCGTAGTGTGCTTGCTTTTACTAATTGGATTAGTATAATTAAAATAGATAAAATATCTAAATATAAATATAATAAAAATGGATGCGTTTTTTTCCCGGCTTCACAGCACCATCCCCCGGCAACGGACATCCAGTGGGGAGACCTGAAGTGATGTCCATCTTGTACTACGTATAGTCAGTGCACCAACAATAAAAAAACGATCGGGAAATTGTTACCATTCTAAATTTTTCTTGTCTTTTTTTTCCCCTCACTGCTTATGCCCACATATAATCAGACTTTCCACCCTGCAAAAAGTAGTTAGAACTTTCAGGGAAAACGACAAGAACACATACCTAGTCATACTCGACGGACAATATGCAAACTCCAATCAGCCTACAGCGAATGACATTGGTCTA
>JAOVVA010000010.1:7542469-7558095 GCA_028565275.1 Leiocassis micropogon
ATATATAAACATTATTATTATTATTATTATTATTATTATTAATAATTATTTTTATAAACATAAATGTGATATTTTTGGATTGTTGGAATTCACACAAGTTCTAGAAGTACATAAAGAAATAATAATAATAATAATAATAATAATTTTAAAAAAACAATTTTTTGAGGAAAATGATTCATTAACACATCTGTGTGTGGCAAAAGTATATGAACCTTTGGCCATATATATACTGTACACTTTTTTGTCTTATTTGCTTAATAATTGGTAATAATAATAATTGGTTCTCTTTATCTACTTTTATTACTTTAGTTTAAAAATCTGATGCTGTTTTAGGTCATATTTTTGCTAAAATATTGACAATTCTAACTGCATTCTAAAATGTATCAAATACTGATGAATGCATGACTCTATTAAACTTACCTCAATGTCATTTACAGTCATTTAGCCCTCTATGGGCATTAGAAAAATCAATGTTGTAAATGGTATAAACAGTGAGTAAAATTGTCATTCATTTTTTATTAATATAAGTCATGGGAACATTTTATTCCAAGGTGAAGTGCCTTTTAAGATTTCTTTTATACACCTCCATGGCATTGCAGAGCATGCAAATGAAATGATGGAGGGAAAGCGGTTGAATGTAATGTATTTTGTTGTGTTGCACGTTATACGGTGTTGTATTTTGTGTCTTTGATGGAGTGGTCCAGTGATGCAAAGTAAATTAGTGTAAATGTATATTGTATGGTAATGCATTGTAAAGCCCGCCAACAAAGAATAGCTATAGGTTCACTTAACACAAAGAGAAACAAATCAGGGCGTCCTCTTTCTCTCTCTCTCTCTCTCTCTCTCTCTCTCTCTCACACACACACATCATCATCACTTGTATAAGTTTGCTTGCTTGCTTAAAAAAATATATTTCCAGGATATTGGTTATGGCTTGTGGGTGTCAGGAAGCTGCTATCACTATGCAGAAGGTGGGATGCCGCTATAATAAATTTAATGCATGAGTATCCATGAATCCACAGGATTAGGTCATATAGCACATTTGATAGCACAGCATTTCTTAGTTCTTGAATCTGATTACTTGATTACAAGTTGTTGATTATTTTTCTATAACAGCACAGCTTTGACTGTAGTAATGGCTGCAAGACAAATCACAAGTTTAATGTTAATACGCGTAATCTAATACATTATCGTTTTGGCAGTCATGACATACACAGGGACTCGTCTGGCTGTTGCTCTAAATAAACAGATAAAACATGTTCAGTTGTTGATTTGGGAAAGTGTACATTTATAGTGTACACTTACAGATTATACTGTTTATAGCACATAACAAATGCATATACTGTATATTAAAAAGTGCTAATAATAGTTCTCCGTTTTTCGATTGAGTTGAAAGGCAGATCCAGAAAAGTTGTTCAGCTCGAATAACTTGCTCATGGACTCTGCTTGTTCATGGACTTGTTCATGGAGTCTTAATCAATAAAGGAGTCAAGTGACAAAATTTCCAGTCTAACTTCACTTTTGTTCCAATTCTTCTATTTTCTTGACAGTTGTTGAATTAAATATAGATTTTTATATTCTAAGCCAAACTGGGGAATAGATTTTTGCCCCAAGTACATTTGGCCTAATTAAATTCATCCACCCAACCATTTTCCGTCCCTTGAGCCTATCTCAGGGAGCTCAGGGCCAAGACATAGAACGCCCTTGTGTGATCTTAGGACACAGGCATGCACACCCTCTCAATCATTCTACAGTGCATGGCTTTGGACTGTGGAAGGAAACCAGAGGAAAGCAGGAAACGCACAACGCACTGGGAGAATATGTGAACTCCACTCACACAGGCTGGAGTGCACAAACTACATAATTCAAACCACCAAACATGGAGGTGGGCAGTGCTAGCCAACGCCGCCATGCCACCCCAAATTAACTTGCTTTATCCAAATAACCTTGACATATATTGCTAGAGATTTACTACAAGCACTTGCAGTCGTTGCTTATTTGTGGATCCTTCTGCCTTTAGTTTTGTCCTACATTTACATTTAGGCATTTGGCAGACGCTCTTATACAGAGCGACTTACAAAATTGCTTTGAAGTTTCTGACATTAGATAGATACTTACACTGGGTTACTAGGTGCCATCAGTCAAACACAGTTGGGAAGATTTTTTTTTGTTAGTCCAAGTATTGATGAACAGATACGTCTTGAGTCGTCGTGGCAAAGACTCTGCTCTACGGACATCTAGAGGCAGTTCATTCAACCACCTACGTGCCAGAACAGAAAAGAGTCTGGAGGAACTGTCCTCCTCGATCCCTGAGAGATGGTGGGACGAGGCAAGCAGTGCTGGAGTATCCGAGGGAATGGGGTGCAGTGCGTGGTGTGATTAGACCTAAGAGGTAAGTGGGTTCTGGGCCAACACCCACTTACCTCAGTGCTCAGTAAGTTAGAAGCTTGCACAATTGGGTTGAGACTACATGACTGATTTTGTCTGTGTGACTTGGTCGTTTACTTTGTCTTTGATTGTTTGTGCAGAACGTCAGTATTTTTCTGTACTGTAAAGCACTGTCTAATACATTTTGCAGAGTCGACTGACTGATCAAAACATGGTAGCCTTACACTTGTAGCATGTACAAATTCATCCGGCTACTTCTATCAGCAGTCCCATCATAACACTAGTGACCCAGTTCCATTGGCACTTATACTCTGCCATGTTTAACAGATGAAGTGCTATGCTTTGGAATATGAGCCTGATATTGTATTAGAACTGAGCTTGCTTTTTAGAGGGCTTCTGGCCTTTCTGTTTGGTGGTTTGCATTTTGCATCGTTAATACTTGAAAGCTGATATTGGTTTTAAAATGCATGTAGTATGTCTTGAACCTCTAAAAGTGATTAGATTGTTCAGCTTTAAAGTGTTTTGAATGCATTTACACTTTCAGGATGTTGATAATCAGATTAAAAGCAGAGCTATTTGAAGCTCCAGGACATAAGGCAAAAAATAAGCGTTCACTTGCCTCCTGGCTGCCTTTGTGCCCTGTCAGCCCAACAAGTATTATAATCATCTGCTCTACTCCAGTCTACCCCTGGTCCCCGAGCATGACAACCCTTTCCATTTCGATCTCTGTTCCTGACATTTATCAGGAGAAGTTTTTAAGCACATTAGAGTGTTGCGCTTAGTGCTCTTCTCTTTCATCAGTACCCAGGCCTCACAGCAAGGTGTTGGCTGCTGAATATGGATGTTATCTTCCATGGAGGAAGATAAGTGAGCCAAACTTCCTGCAGCACAGTAGTGCTAATAGTTCAGACGTGCTCAATTGCCAGCTTCGAGCAAGTCAAGTGCTGCAATATTCACAAGCACTGTGTTGACAGTGCAACAAGTGACTCCCTGCCAGAAATGTGGGGTTACAGGGAAGTCACTTGGAACTGAGCTTCAAATGAGGAAAGCTGTTTCACTTCAGGGTGTGATGTGATGAATTGGAAGAGACATATCCTGACAGTTCCGTACTGATCATTTAGAATGGTATAGCACACCAATTCTACAGGAACAGGTCTGGAAAGTGAGATATTGGATGTTTGCTGCAGTAGCTTCCTCACCCAAGCACAGTGGACACACAGAGATACTCCTGCTTTAGATTTAATGGCACAACCACAGCTACAATTTAACAGATATTGAATGTAATTAAAAGTATAATAAAGTAATGAGAGTGCAGTGTGATTGTACCAGAGAGATTTAACATGACTCTACTGCCTATATGTGCTATATATTTCTATATACTGTATGTATATAGTTGATATATGCAATCAGAATTATATGGAAAAAAAGAAAACGAAGAAGAAAAAAAATACAAACCTGACTTCAAAATGCAAAACTTACAAAAGAACAGGTATGTACAGTTCATTATAGTAACTCCAATTCACTTTAACTGCTGGGTTTTTCAGTTGTGTTCCAGGAGTTCATTTTCGTTATCCAGTTGCTTTTACTCTAATTCATTTCAATTAAATTTGATTCATATATAAGAGCGTATTTAAGAGCAGTCATTGTCACAAGCAGCTTTACATAATGAAATTCCAAAAAAAATATGGAAATAAGTTTAAAAGGTTTAAGTAAAATATGTATAAATCATAATGATCAGATTGTCCCTTATGAGCAACCCGAAGGCAACAAGGGCAAGAAAAAACAAGAGGAAAGAAATTGCAGACATGAGGGCTCCCTGAGAAGTAAAGCAACCAGTCACTCCACCATCAACAAACCAGAGTGAGAGTGGTGAAGACAGCATCTAAACATAACAGTTCACCATAATACTCTACGTTCATGAGTCCCCCAGATCTGCTTCTTTACCTAAGGCAAATCTATTCACAAAATGCTTGGATAAATAAATGGGTTTTCAACCTTGATGTAGCCCTTAGCCTTTTTTTTTTTTTGCTTTCTTATTAAAAAAATATATATATTAATAAACATATATAGGGCTCATGATTGTGCAGTATAGAGTGACACATCCTTTTTTTCAGCACTGAATAGACAATATGATGAACTGAATTTTCATTTATTTTAACTGACTACTCAAACATGACTAAGCAAAAAAAATTGAAAATGGGTCACATAGAAATAGCACCGATACACATGATCGCGTGTTTTTATTGTTGTTTCAGTGACCAAATAATAATAATATTAGAATGCTAATTTTGAGAGTTCTTCATTGTTCACCAACTTCATTGCTATGTCAGCTATGCTATGTTGCCTATGCTGGAACTTTTATTCCATAAAGTTCTGACCCTGCTGATGTATTTTCATAAAACATGGTACTGACAAGCAGCCTGCATCCTTTGATCGAAGTAGCCGTGGTGGATAATAAAACACTAGCCATTCACTCAGGTACTGTGGCGAAACACCATTTAGTGCTTTATACTGTAGGTCAACAGTAGTATTTTAAAATCAATGCAAAATGTCACTGAGAACCAGGTAACAAAAACACGATCGATGCGGTGATAAAATATTGCCAAGATAAGGAAAATATTGTCATTGTACATTGTTATTTTGGATTATAGACTTTTAAAAGAAAAACTGGAATCTATTATCACACCAAGGTCTTTTACTGTTATACACGATGAAAAATAAAAGTAGTCCTTTAGTCCTCACACTTACTGTAGTATGCAATAGTCAAACTGTAGAAGTGAAATTACATTGATCAGTTTAGCAAATGTAGTAATGCATACTTATTTTGTGTATTTGAGACTGCAAATAGCTATACTGTACATCCATTGCTGCTTTCACCCGGGTGCAAATAGATAGTCCGATATATTTTTCAAGATGATTAGGCTGTAGGGTCACTTGTGTGTATCGACCTGCTGCTCTTGTCTCTATTGATCATCTGGATACAGAAGCTCAAAGACCCGGGCTAGCCATCGACCATGCAGCTTGGTCAGAAAGAGAAGTGAACTTCACCCACACAGTCTTGATGGAGGGTCACATGGATTTGCCAAATAGTCATTTCACTATGTATTGGTTAGATGCTGTTGAAGCAGTACATAACAAGCCAATGAATTTGCTGTTTTTTTATGTAGACATTATTGGATTGCTTTTTACATGATTTTAAAGATGGTAAAAACAATTTATATTTTTTTATATTTACCAAGTCTAGAAAATGTATCTTTGCATTCTTATGCGTAGGCGCCAATATGCATGATAACATATAAAAGTAAAGATGTCGGCAGTTCAGCAATGAAATGTTTACCATACCTTTCAGATCTTGGAAAGTTATCTAACTATCTAACATCTAAATGCCAAATTTTTCAAGTGCTTGAAGCATATGTCGTAGATATTAATAAAGTGTTAAATTCAGCTGAAAAATAAGTGGTTATTAAGCAATATGCATATAATTACAGTAAAGTGTTAAATATTCTTATAATGGGATGATAATTTAAAAGCCAGTTAATTTCTAAATTAATTGTTCGATATTTACTCTTATAGAGACTGCATTGCTCTGACTTTGCTAAATTTAACTACCATTAAAATGTCATTAGTCTTGGTTTATTTCTTTAACTCCTAGCTCGTGGCTCATTTCAGTCCTCATTTCAGATGGGTTCAAGGTCACGTAGTTCTCTGACCTGTGGAGCTTCTGTGTAACTAAGATAAAGTGCTCGGATGTTGATAAAGCATATACAGGATGCCTCAGTCTGCTAACCGCAGAAGACCTCTAGTAACCTCCAAGCCCACATGCTCTTCGTCCTAAACCATTAGAACTTCATTATAGACAAGGTCATCACAGGACACGTCCATTAGCATGGAGTTATATCTCCATTTTGCCATAATTCAGTCACATTCACAGGCGTAAGTGACAGCATGATTGATTTGTCACTGCACATCAGCGTAATGATGAGGATGAGACTCATCGCTAGACAGCACTTGAGCTCTGAGCTCGAGTGACACAAGCAGACCTTCGTCCTTGGGTTAGGAGAGACGGTGCTCACCAGAGACCGGCCAGGTTATTTGCTAGGGCGGAAGTCGACGTGAGAAACATAGTCAGCAGTTCTCTGTGTCTGTGCTGGCTCATAGCGTGCTGGTGATCAATGGACATTTCTGAAACATTGATTAGCTTCCCTTGTGTGCATTTTTGCTTTGGCACGAGAGGAAATGAGTGCTGAGATTAACTCAAAACTGGGAACAGTGTGTGTATGCGTGTGTGTGTGTGCGTGTGTGTGTGCGTGTGTGTGTGCGTGTATCCTGGGCGAGGTCCAGATCAGCCTGAGGAGATATTAGCTTAAAGTGAATATGGAACATGGTTTTTATTTTTTGCCCAGGTCCTAGTCAGAGTCATGAGCTTTGTGCTCGCTCTCTCTCTCTCTCTCTCTCTCTCTCTCTCTCTCTCTCTCACTGGGAATGAGATTTTGTCTCTATGGTTATTGGAGGTCAGAGGATTCAATATCTAAAATTTTTGACTTTGAGCTCGGATTTTGAAACGGATTTATTTCCTATAAACATGATTGTGCCACACACCCAACATCCCAAACCAGTACTATGGTCAATTCCTTTGCACAATCTCTACTATTGACTTTTAGTTTTCTACTTCCCCCGAATCAACAGTAAATGCCTGCGGTTTTCAACCTTTAAAAAAGTCACTTCGTTTTCATCATTTGCTGATCCTTCTCTCATCTAGTTAATGGCCTAAATATCACATAAGCACGATGACGATCATTTCAAAAGAGTTTTCTTACTATTTAAATGTAACTGACTTCTAAAATGTGCTGATGTAAGCTAAATTGCTTTAATATGGCTTCAATGGTAAAAGAGCTGTTATCTGCTACATGTCCACTAGCCAGAATCACTTAAGGCTCCGCTGTGGGCATAAATTTCTTCCTTCCACCAAAGTATTCCAGTTTGAGAAAGTCATGTCCTCCCCCACTTCTCAAACGATTCAATTTGTGCTCTTCAGCCTCTTGTAGTTGAACATCAGGCCTATCTCGAGCAATTTCCCAGCCAATTTCAGTCAGCAACAGCTCCTGTAGGCCGGGCGTTAATAGCGCTCGTGAGATATGTGTGCTTTAAAATTGAGTGGGGGCCGTGGCCGAGTGAAAAGTATTCAGTTCCGTCGTCATTGGAACGTATTGATTATTCCAACAAGCAGGCGACCCGAGTGCCGGTGCAATCCTGAGGCCTGCTAACAGCCCGCCTGAGCAGCAGAGACAGCACGCAGGACTGCAGACAAGCTTGCAGCAGAGTGTGTGAGTGTGAATGTTTACTGTACAGATGTAGGACAGCTTACAGAGGCACGGCAGGTGCCAAGGACTCATGTTTTTTATTTGCATGACCTTGAGATGTGCCAGACATGCAGGCGGTGCTTCATCTTTGACGATGCGTTTGTCTCCGGGGTGAGGTTATGTGGATTTTCAGAGTCGGCGGTGGCTGTGAACTGAGGAAAATAAATAGGAAAACACAACAAGTAGACCTTGGAGATCAGGAAAAAAAACGCTTCTCCAATATATAGGAATTATTTTAAGCTCCCTCCCCCCTTTTTTTTCAGAATCTCTCATGATTGACTTGGAGAATCTACACACCGTTTCTTCTACATATAAGAAATGTAGGTTGGAATGTTTTAAGTATGTTTTAACTCTGCAAACTTTTCCTTTTCGTACGCTTGTGAAAGCTCAGGGGCATTTTCTCGACTATCGAGTGTCTGTTGCAGCTTGTTCGTTCTGCTGTCACGACTTGCCGTGTTAGTAGCTGTCCGTTCACACAGCTGGGGCTCCTGGTATCTGCTGAAAAATGTTCACACTCAGCACATGTGTTAATAAGAAGCATAAGCTGTGGCCAGGCCTCAGGAGACAGCGTGACTGGCAGTGTTACTGTCTGTCTATACTGTAGGTGACTGTGAGTGGTGTAGTGGTGCCTGGAGAAGTGTGTATACTGTAAAGTTATCCACTATTTTTTAAGTGACCTGTCCAGCTAAGGTAAAAAAAACGTTGTGTTATACTTTAAACAGTGACATGTTAGAACTACTGCATTTTTTTTTTTGGACTAGCGACGGATGTGGTTTCCTGAGCTGCTGCTAGCTAGCAGCACTGATATAGCATCGCAAAGCTGTTTTAGGTCATTTTTGGATTATTGTGTGCAATACAGGGCAAAATGACTCACATCAAAATAATTCCCATATTGATCTGCAGGGGCATTGCTAGACATAAAGCTCTACTGGAACACACTTTTTTTTTAATATCTGTTATACGTGTATGAAATGTGCTAATGAGTTATACGAACGACTTTTCCTTGGCCCACTATAACTGTCACTTTCATGCTGCTGCTGCTGCTGAAACTGTTGTATAACTGCGTTTTCTGCATTCTACAATAATAACAGTTAATTAAAAATTTTGTAGCAAAGAAAATTTCAAACACTATAATTTCATGAATTGAGTCAGCAGTTTAAAATAAATCATAGCCGACATTTACTCACTCAAGCTGACTGCTGTGAGTGAAAACCCCAGGAGATCAGTTTCTGGAATACTCAAACCAGCCCACCTGACATCAACAACCACCCCATGGTTAAATTTATAGAGATCACACATATCATTTTATGCATCGTCATGCTGTCACATGATTAGCCGGTTGAATCTATAAAAAATAAAAGAAAGGTTTGACCTGTTCATTGGTCAGAGCTTGCTCTTTCAGTGATATCCTTGTTTTATGCATTGGAGGAGCAGAAACCAGTCTCAAACAAACTGCTGTCCATCCGACTTTGTCACACCATCACACAACGCTGCAACACAGAATTTAATGAAACTTTGCCAGTACTTCGGTATTTGCCTGCTTAATCTGTGCCCTAAATGAAATCAAAATGTTGTGTAGAAGGGATGTTATGAGTGTTTATGTGCGAATGTGTCCTTTGACAGAGCAAATCAACGTGATAGTTTATTGTATTTAGACCGTGTATGCGGAAGACACAGAAATGAAAGCGCGACACAGCATGGCTTACTTCAAGAAAAGGAAAGTAGAGTATGAAACTGAACCTTCAAAGATGGATGCACAGATCAATGTATGTTTATTCTTCCTGCAGGAAGTTTTAAACCATTTCGTCTCATATGTTCCGAAACCCTGACGCTAATAACAATGAGATAAAACACGTGTCTTCAGATCAAACATATCAACAGCAGTCCGAGGTGAGGGCGTGTAAAATACCTGAACTAAGAATGTTTTTTTGTATTCCATTCAAAATACAAGGTCATCAAAGTTAAAATTGTCCACATGTTTAACATAGATAAATATTATTGAAATACTATCGACATTTTTATGAGCTTATTTTTACAGACTTAAAATGACTACATTTATTGAGATCTGAATCCTAACCCAAACATGAAATTTGGACGTTGGCTCAAAGAAAATTTAATTGACTGAATTAAACCTTCTTAGGTTTTAATTCAGTACCCCTGTCATAGAGCATAGTGTGTTGTGGGATCTTTGGTATGAACTGCAAATCTGAGTCTTTATTTATTTATCGGTGGTGCCGGAAAACTGTTCCTGATCGTTCCAGCCCACTTTAACCACTTTACAAACAGTCAAAATTTAAACAGAGTTTTGAGACATGATGAGTTTTTTCATGTGCGCTACTTTTGACAGTAATTTAACCGCATAGTATCAGCGTATCGGGGAACTGGTTATACAAAATTCGGACTGAAAAAGAAGTAGGTATTAACATTCTTTCAACTCAATTAATACAGTATAGCCGTGGCCATTTTTGAAAATGACACAAATATTGATTTTCACGAACTCAGAATTTGTGGGTTTTTGTTTGTACTTCAGCCACACCCTAACTACAAATTACATGCATGCTATGTCCTGCTTTTGTACCTCAACAATGATAATAATAATAATAATAATAATGAATGTGCTTAAACTATTAGAATTTCATTATATTAGAATTCATGCTGTGTTCATCTCCACATGTTGCGTATTAAAAGATTATGCTACCTTTTCTCTCTGGAGCACTTATATTTAGTGTTTAATAGTTGCCCTAAAAATTCTGTTATGAGAAGATGACTCATTGCTAGCACCAGTGAGTCCGGGCACGACAGTCAAAGATTTACACAGAACATTTTAACTGACCTTTTTTCAGATTAATGATCACGACCCAGTTGATGATAACTGAGGTGATTCTACAAGGCAAATTATCTCGCTGTTCTCGCTGTCAAATAACCAATTTGGATTAGTGTCAGTCTCTCGCACTGGCTCGACCTTGGCTTCGAGCAGGCGTGTGATATTTCCAGGGTTATTCCTCCATACCCGGCCTCCGGGTTCTTCTCTATTAGCCCGTGAGCCTTCTTTACATTATAGGTAATTATCAGACTGCTAAACTCTGTGACCTGTGAGAGACAAATAGAACACAACGAGGGGCACTAAAGTAACCTTCTTGCATTTTAACGATTTGTCTTGCTTGATTAGCTTTCTCGATGCTAAACCTCAGAGCCTGGATCAAACCCAGTCTCCCAATAGTGCTGCAGGACTTAGCAGGGCTGCGGTAATAACTTGGTAATGAAGCTGTATGGAAATTGAATGGATGCATGCACACAGATGTGTAGAGGTAATTAACGCTATTCATAAGAGAAGGGAACCCTGGGAACTGGCTTAAAGCAAGTGGGTCAATATTGCAGGATGGAGTGGTGAGAAGTTTGTCAGCAGTGCGCTAACTCAGTCTAACCTAATGGAGGGAAAGGAATGTGCTAATTTGCTGCAGGTTTACATGAGCATAGGAAAGGATATCACTCTTAAAGTTTGCTGTCTCCAGCTCAGAAAAAAAAGTCTGAAGTGCCATAATGAAACTCTGGCCTTTTGTGTGCCTGGGTATTCTCCCTGGCCTTGCCTCTAGCCCTGCTTGGCCTTGATTGGCACTGCTATGTACTCCTGGCACTGGGATGAAGAAGCTTTGGAGCCGTGCCATTTCACTGAGCCTCTGTCAAGATGGTGGCTGTTGCAGTGCCGCTAGATCACTGATCCACAGTTATCCCACCAACAGGCCAAAGTAAGATGCCAGGTGAACAACTTGGCTTCAATATGGCAGGACTGCTGTTCGTACGGTTTATCATATTGGTAGATTTAAAGCATCAGATGAACAGTAATTAGTTATAATTGTCCTCTGGGGTGAAATGATGCTTTAGGTAATATTGAATATTCTGCAGGTTGAAGCAAATGCACTGGAGCTGATTCAGAACTCTTCATTGCAGTAGTTTATGTAAAGCATTAGATAAATTTTATATTGGTGTTCCACTATATGGAAATAATTTTTACTTTCATATGACTCATATCTGCCTACATGTTCAAGATTAAAATCACAGCATCTAATGGTGCCCTGTTGACTAGCCGAAAGCAGCAGTGGTGGACAAAATACATAAATTGTACTTGAGTAAAAGTAGAGGTACCCTAGTTAAAATATTACTCGTGTAAAAGTAGAAGTCCTCCATTTACATTTTTTCTTAAGAAAAACTACAACAGTACTCACCTTTAAATTTACTTTACTTTCAAAGTACTGAGCTTGTATTAATTCTTGTACTTCACGGACGAAAGGAAAATCACGAGGTGATGGTTATCTGGTGGAGATATTGCTGCTTTAAATATTGCACACCACTGTGGTTGCGTAACACCATGCACAAATGTAGTGAAGTAGAAAGTACAGGTATCTACTGTAGTATTTAGTGGGGTACAAGTAAAAAAAAAGTATTTTTTTATAAACCTAATGTACTTAAGCAAAGTATAGATATGTTAAATATGTACTTAATTACAGTAAAGAGATAACCGTACTTAGTTACCTAATATCTTAAAACGAGATACTCTCACACAATGCTTATATAAATTTCTCACTTCATAATTACTTGTGAATTACACAGACATATCATTACTCACAGTTATGAACCAGTATAAAATGATTCAGCCAACATAAAAATATGCAACAAGCAATATAACCTTGGGAAAATAAATAAGAATGAATAAATAAAATCTGCTTAGAATTCCGAATATGTTAAGTTCGTTTTGTGTGCACTTTTTAAAAGAGATTCCCATCAGGACCTTCCTGGTAAAATAAAGATAAAATAAGTAAGGAATAAAGCATGATTTGATGCTATAGGCGAATAAACAATGGTGTAATGTTAGCACTCAGGGATAATTATTTTCCTTGTTATTGCATGCCCTGGAGTGTACGGTTTTCTTTAAATAAGATGTTGGTTAGAATTCAAATAATTTGTTAAATATGTAAAACAACCTGGCTATGTACATCATAATTGTAAACGGTTTATCTCTTTCTAACGTTCATATAGCTAACGTTACAAAGTGCTGACACTAGAGAGTCCTTCCACAAACATTTGCTTAGAATATTTGACCATATTGGCGGCACAGTGTTAGCATTGTGGCCTCGGACTTCCAGGGTCGAGAGTTTGATTCCCACCTCAGGTCTATGTGCGTGGGGTTTGCATGCACTGGCTTCCTGTAGGTGCCCGTATCAAATTCAAAACCCTGATGCTTGCCCACAAAGCTAAAACGGCCCAGCACCCACTTACCTTTCAGCTCTAATCACATCCTACACCACCTTCCCTCCGATCCTCAAGCACTGTTCGCTTAGTCCCACCATCTCTCAGAGATGGTGTACTGTATCTAGGTTCTTTTCTGTTCTGGCACCTAGGTAGTGGGATGAAATTCCTCTAACTGGCCGTACAGCTGAGTCTTTGGAAATCTTTAAACAACTAAAAGCCCCCTAACCCCTCCACCCTGGCGCATAAAAAACTTCTTATTGTACTTAGTTAATAACCTAGTAATCCCATGTAAGGATCTATCCAGTGACGGAAACCTGAGCACTTTTGTAAGTCGTTCTGAATAAAAGCATCTGCCAACCATATTAAATGCCTAAATGTAAATGCATCCCCACGTAATGCCTGTAATCTCCTGGTATAGACTGAGCATGCAAAAGAATATCACTCCTAAAGTTTGTTGTCTCCAGCTCAGAAAAAGCAGTCTGAACTCCTGTAGAAGTAGCATAATAAAACTCAGGACTTGTGTGTGCCTGGGTATCCTCTGGCCCTGCTTGGCCTCATTTGGCACTGCTAATATGGTGCAATGAGTTAATGAATTTCACCATATTAAAGAGTATAATTTTTTTCTTTAAATGTAATTCATACCTTAGATATGTACAAGTTCCTGTAAGTTAGCTGTTTCTATACAAATGATAGGAAATCAGGAACAATTGCATTACCAGAACCCTGTGATTTGCCTTAAAGCTGACACTATTTGAGATGACTTGTGGAGAGATGATGTAAGGCTGGGTCAGATGGGTAGAGAAAATATCTCTCTTTCCATCATGTGATCACATGTGACAGCTGTGCATGCTGGACCTATTCCCAAGACACTGATGGGAATCTGAGATGAATGCTGATCGTACATCGGGCACAATCTCTGGCTCAGGCTAAACATTTCAGACTCTTTGTTGTTTGAGATTTGGAGAATTCTTTGGTTTCCCTGCTGGCTCGGCTGGATATGTCAAAACCACTTGCTTTTTTTATCGAGGAGCAGAATGCATTCAGACTGTGTACACTTTATTGCTGGCCATGTATGCAACTAGTGCCTGCATGTGCAGCTGTGTGCAGGTTGGAGACAAATCAATGTAGAAAAGCAGGGTATATAAATATATAGAGAGAAATGTCCGTATAGGTCATTAATATGAGAATAGGCAAGTTGTTTCTGATGGACTGTGATCAATTTTGTGGCTAAAGGCTTTGCAGATTAGAGGTTCCAGATTGGTGGTGTTGTGTATTCTGGTGAACTTAATAGTGCATCAAAAGGGATAAGCAAACATCTGTCACACCCTGAGCTCTTTATAATTATTTTTGAGCTGTGCAATATATCACTTGTTAATGATTCTCGCACAACAGTTAGTTACGACTGAATAATCTGATTGGACAAGAGGCATTGCATGAGTGTTACCATATAGAGGATAACAGTACTGGGATGTTTAACTGTATGCATCACTCTGCTTTACAGGTGTTATAACAAACAATTACACTAACTGTCGGTTACCAGTGTGGGTGAATTACTGTCCATAGTAGTGGAAAGGACGGAGCAGCTGCCTGCCATAACCCGTATTATTAAACAACACTTGGGTTTCTAAGTAACTGTTTCTACGTCATACCAAATTGCCTCTGAACCACCCATGCTGTTCTGTACACAGTTCACACGAGCTACAAAGCTAGCTAACTTCCAACACAAGGCTGAATCCCAAATTCCTCTTTTTCACCCTAGCACACTAGCTTCCTATTTAAAGCCATTTGGGATTTAACCTTGGAATTTGGTAAGCCAGTATTTTAAGGTGGAATAAGTGCAAATATGAAGCAAATTTCCTATGTTTCTCAGGACTGTCCACCACCTCCATGGTTTATTCTTCCTCATGGTTTAGACCAGTAAGACTTTAGGAAACAGCTCAATGCCCAGTTCCCTAAGCCTTCAGAGCAAAATAACAGGTTAAATTAACAAACAATTATAATGTGTTGATCAATAGTGGTGTATGTGGAGATGTTGTAATACTGAATATCAGCACGGCTGTGATGCAGTCATTCTCTCTTGTGTGACATTGCTTAATTGTACCCCAGTGGTGGCTGGATTTTTCAAATCTTGTCAAAAACATAAAAATGCAAGAAAAAAATTTAGATGAATACACTTTATATGCATTATAGTATCTTTGTAAATCAGTGTAAATTCTCCAATGTAACACATTACAGCCACATTCCATGACAAAATGCCTTTCATAGTCATGTGTGGTTGAAAGGTGTGGAAATGGTATCAATTTATATATTCTTGATATATTTCGTATACAATCTACGCTTAATAATAAACTCTAAAAATTGTGTTTTTTTCCTGATTTTCTCCCCATTTTTAGTCGTGTCCAATTCCTCCCCGTCACTAGGAGCTCCCACATTAAGCTACTACACCTCAGCTGGGAGGGCCGAAGACTATCACATGTTTCCTCCGAACCAAGTGACGTCACTGACCGCTTTTTTTCGAACTGCTTGGTAACGCACCGTTGGGAGTGGCGTATCGCACTCGGAGGACAGCGCTATCCGCTCCTTCCGCTTGCGTGAGCTCACAGACGCCCCTGATTGGCTGTAGAGCCGTGA
>JAOVVA010000010.1:7561958-7572323 GCA_028565275.1 Leiocassis micropogon
GGATAGTATGCGAATGCTTGTAGAATGCAACAAACGAATTAAATGCAGCATACTTCACACTTAAAATAATACTTACACGATATTTAGTGTTTACACGTTACAACTCATACTACTTTAAGTTCTCTTGTTCAAAATAGTTACAATAGTTACAATTTTGATAACATGTTCCATAACTGTCTAGCCATCTGTCATTGTATATAGTTGTATAAAACTCTTATGATTTTTAAAATAACTTTTATAAGTTAAGTATAAAAAAAAATACAAAAAGTAATAAAAAACTATCTATTTGTCTGTCTGTCTATTTATATAGTTTTCTAAAACTCGTAATAGTTATTTTTGGTTCAGTATCGTACCTGACGAAATGCTGGTTCATACAGCAGAGGATAAAGAGAATAAAACTGGTTGAATCCTGTAACAAATCGGTATTGTCAACAAATTGACATTGGATTTGGATTTCGTGGGCATGTTTACATTTGAAGAGACATAAATAATCTTTTATAGTTAGCACTGTTGCCTCGCACCTCCAGGGTTGAGGGTTTGCATGTTCTCACCGTGCTTGGGAGGACATGCAGGCTAGACAAGCAGGTTAGTCCAAGTGGAATTGTCAAATTCCCTGTAGTGTGTGAATGAGTGTGTGCCTGTGTGCCTGATGTGTGCCTGTGTGCCCTGTCCCATGTGTGCCAGGGCACAAGACCAGAGTCCCCTGGTACAGGCTCCAGGAAAAGCCAATGAAAATATATGGATATTGGCTAATAGTCAAGGTTTTAGCATCAGAAGCGGTTTATAAAATGTCCAGAGTGTGACCGCTACTGTTGCACGGTATACACATATGGAATAAGTACTGCGGTACTGTAATTTTTAAAACAATACTATACCAGCATTTTTAAATAAGTGATACTTTTACTATATAGTCTGACTAATAAATATCACAGCATGGACAGCAGTGACATGTTTTTTACGTATCAGGAAAAAAAAGACTTTTTAAAACTTTTTTGCGTTTATAATATGTGCGAATCATGACAAAGGTACAGTTGAGAGCGCCCTGCAGCAACTCTTAGTTTACTTTTAGCGCTAGACTTAAAAGGATGGCCGCAGAAATGAGGCGACTTGACGTGAAATATGCAGATAGGTCAGTTATAAAGTGAGCTAGAGAGGGTGAGCACCTGGTTTTATATTGGGACATTCGCTGCACTGTCCAGATTCTTTCTTTCGTTTTTCTATTCCGTAAAAAAGCAACGCACGAAAAGGCCAAAATGTGTATGGACAACGGAGTATGTTAACCGAGTGCAGCTGAATATATTTGAGTATGCTTGCGCTAGTCTCCAAGATCACCCGCGAGAGAGATGTTTGTTAAGCGTTATGCTATAAGTACAGTATACTGTAAAAAAAAGTTTTGTCTTCAGTTATTAGACTGTCTGTAGTTTGGCTATAATCCTCACTAGACACTCAGAGAGCTGAAGTAGAGAGCATCTAAAAACTGCATGACCTGGACAACTGTGCAAGATTCTACAAAGCTTAACGATTGCTGCATCACAGGAAATCTAACATACCACAGTATCAAAATATAGTGTAGAAACAGGATTGATTTACTCTTTATAGCACCTGTATTTTATTAATGATCTACTTATTGTGCCTCATAAAACTCAGGGGTAAACTTAGCAACTACAGCAAGCTTTCTTTTCTAAAATAAAACTTACATGGATGAGTCAATGCCCTTTTAATGTAAAATTTATTTTTAATTCATATTTAGAAATAACAAATACATCATTTTTTTGACATCATCTCCTTGCTTTTCAATATACTTTGTCCATCTGTCAACAAGCTGTCAGATTCCCGCATTAAAAAAAAAAGTTTTTAGAGCTGCGAGCCAGAGAATACAGCTGTCTTCACTTCTTCATCAGAAGTGAATTTTCATCCTCGTAGGGCTGCTCTTAGCTCTTCAAAAAGCGTCTCACTGTAACAAGCTCTGTTGATTATTGAACCTTTTTCCTGATTATGTTCCGATCCAGGTCCTTGAGAATCCTGAAAACTGTAAACATCAATTTTTCAGCTGATGGTTGACTTTCAACTTTTTCTCGGTTGGCGATTGAGGATGTTTCCGTTCCATACTCTGCCGTTTACTCTCAGGTCCATAGTGATGAATCAACGTCTCGTCATCAGTAATGATTTTCTTTAATAAACTTCCACCTTCCTTAGAGTATTGGTCCAAATTTCTAAATTCTGTCTGCAGATATCCAAATGCTTCTGTTTATGCTCTTCCGTGCATTGTTTCGGCAACTTAGTTTGGTATTGAAATAAAAATGTTGGTATTGTGACGTTTGTGACCTCTGCTACAGTACGACGCTCGCATAAAACCCACCAATAGGAACATGAAATCACGAGACTGAACCCTGCAGGTTTATCGTTAGACAATGTGACACGTAGAAAAATTATCGAACAGTCCATAATAGAATCCATTCAAGATTTTATTGTGAGTATTTCGTACAGTATGACAAGTTAAACCAGCTCACCTCGCTCCAACACACAGCCGAAGAACAGAAAGCTGCCTAGCGTAACTTTTTTCCTCCAGAAATATTTTGCCGGAAATCCACTGACAAACTTCATTCTTATTTTTCCATTACTAGAAGCAAACCCCAACCCAAATCCACGGAATCATTCATCCCGACTCCTCTTAGTCCTGATTCCCACTGCTCCCCTCTGACTACATTTCTTCCATTTATTTTGTACTCATAGAGCTCCTAGAGAGGACATTATATGATCTTTTGAAAGACATGACACTCTTGCTTCCCTGCAGAATGGAATGAGACTTCTTGTAGTTGTGTTTCTTGAGTTCATCCAAAGACGTTGCAGCTTTGGCGTCGTAGCCTTCAGGGAGATGTTCTACTCCACGTCTCAGTATCAGAGGTGTTCAGTTGCAGTCCTCAACAAGAGGCTGAAAAAATCTTCAAGGGGAAAAAAGTCTTTCATTCTGTCTGTCTGTCTCTCTGTCTGGTGTGTCTGTCTCTTACACTTTCTGTGTCTCTGTTGGTCCATGTAGCTATCAATGTCTCTGGGTCATTGTACTTGTGTTTTTGTCTGACCATTTGTCTGTCTCTGTCTTTCTACCTGTGCCTGTAAATATTTAATATACATATATTTGCTTTTCCTTCAAAATCATCTTTCTCATGATCTCTCTCTCTCTCTCTTTTCCTCTCTCTCTCTTATCACTCTTCAGGTATTTGGTGCTAGAGCACGTGTCTGGAGGAGAACTGTTTGACTACCTGGTGAAGAAAGGGAGATTAACACCCAAAGAGGCCCGCAAGTTCTTCAGACAGATCATCTCTGCTCTGGATTTCTGTCACAGTCACTCCATATGGTGAGTGTAGACACATCATGTCCTCTTGTGACTGCAGTGGACCAACAATAGCTCCTAGTGCTGTGAAGTTACCAGCTTTGGAATTTTATAGGTTACACCACTGTGCATTATTATTATTATTATTATTATTATTATACTAATACTATGGGGACGTGAGCTGGCATGGACCCCGCAGGTTTGTGCAAAACCTTACAACCATTATAGATCAAATCCATTCAAGTGTTGTCTAAAGGCATTCTTCAATAGGAAAAACTGACTTGAACTAAGACCTAAGGAAAAACTGACTTGTTGTACAAAGCACACACTGAGCCACGTTTAAAAAAAATAATAATTCAGTAAGAACTTGGCTTGAACACAGTAGAAACCAGTAAGGATGTACAGTAGTATTGTTTCCCTTGACGTGGCGTTGCTACACTTTTTTTTGGACATGTTTAAAAAAAAGCCTATTGAGAATGCAGGTGAAGCGAGGCACAGGAAGACCTTGATGAGGATGTACAGTAGTAACAATGGCATTAACCAGTTAATAGGGAGTCTCAGGGAATTTTTGCTCATCAGGGACTAAAGAACTAATCATTTTGATTCATACACATTCACATTTCATACAAACTTTCATAATTTCTTTTGATTGTGTAAAGCTGCTTTACGACAATGACAATTGTTAAAAGCGCTATACAAATAAAATTGAATTGAATTGAATAGCGTAACTGACGTACTACAAGCATGACATGGACAGGAAACACTGGATGGCATTCTAACTGAGTCGTCACTGGCATGTCACTTTCTTGTTACTACGTCAATGGAGTTCTCATAACGACCTCTTCAAGCTTGTCCTATGACAATGGTACAGTAGGTCCACGCCACGTTGTATAAGGACGTATTAAGTTAAAATTACGTTCTTCTGGTGCTTATCACGTTCATGGCACACATGCAGCAGGTTATCAGCATGTCCATGTCATGTTCAGAGAATTAAATATAAATTCTGGGTATTTATTCTTCTTCTCTTACTTAATGATGAAAAGCCTCGTATGTGTCACTGTATTTATACCAACCAGCTGGACACAATAGTAAGTGCTTTATAAGCGTCTGGTAAGAGAGCGGTGCGATCTGATCAGACATAGTAATAACTCGGTTCGATCTCATCGGATCTAGTGAGCGTTTTTCCATTTCGACCCTGTTCCTGCTGCGTTCTGCAGTGTTTATACAGTTAAACCTTGGATTGCGAGCATAATTCATTCCAGAAGCATGCTTATATATCAAAATACTCATATATCAAAGTATTTCCCCCATAAGAAATAATAGAAACTCAAATGATTCATTTTACAGCCCAAAAATATTCATATAAAAATAATTCATGCAAAATATAAACTAAAAATAAATTAACCTGCAATTTACCTTTGATAAGAATCGTGACT
The DNA here is from genome assembly GCA_028565275.1 of Leiocassis micropogon. NCBI lineage: Eukaryota > Metazoa > Chordata > Actinopteri > Siluriformes > Bagridae > Leiocassis > Leiocassis micropogon. The sequence goes on from JAOVVA010000010.1 coordinate 7,566,726, forward strand.
GAGGTTAGACGAGAGCAGAAGCAGGAGCAGGGGGGGCTACTGTGTAGAGCGGCTTTCACACATTAACATGCTCACAGACACACACACACTAAACGGATCTAAACAGATTCATCTCCTACACTGCAGGAACAGAACAGTCACTACACTTGGACACAAAAGAAAATGCTTTACGCATACATGCACACACATACAAATAAACACACACGTGGTCACGATGTTATAGTAAACAGTACACACATGCACTGATGTTAACTATATGAGTGACACACACGCACTGAGACTGAGAATGGGAGACCATTACCCATAATCCCACAGCGCGAAAAAGAGAAGAGCCATTGGCTCAGTTGTGATCATGTGATGCTCGGCAGACAAAGTGCATACATACTACACTACTCGTATATCATGACCTCACTCGTTTAACAAGGCAAAAAAAGACGCTTGCAGACCAAGTTACTCGCAATCCAAGGCTCCACTGTATGAAAAAGTAGGAACCTCATGGTCTTCGTCAGAGTGTGATGGGTTCTTAATGTTACAAATTTGGGTACATTTAAATGGTACCAAGAAATAGTGTGGAATCTTTAATATTCCTGTGCCTTAAGTTACTGAACATTTGCTTTCTTTAAATCCTAAAATGATAAAAAAAAAAAAAAAAACATACCAAAAAAAAAATCACCATTGGATTTAAATAAGCAAATACTTGATAGCCTTTAACTGAAAAATGTAACTGTGTTTCAAAAGTGTGTCAAGCAAAGAAAACAATGGGATTGCTGAACCATTAACTTCACAGAAGAAGAAGAAAAAAAAAGAATGCCAATGATCGGAGAGCGCATAAAAACTTGATGAAGTCTCATCGTAAAGAAAAATCGACAGTAGAAATCAGTTATGTTAATTGGTGAAAGTAAGAGCATTTTCACTCGGAAGATAATATGAAAAAAAAAAAAAGCTTCAGTTTGCTAGGGAAAATAAAGATTACACTTTGGCATGATGGAAAAGGTCATGTAGTCTGATGAGTCCAGATTGACGCTATTCCAGAGCGATTGCCGAGTCAGGGTAAGGAGGGAAACACATGAATGCATAGCACCCACTGTACAAGTTTATGACAGTTTTATGAACTGGGTTTACTTCAGCCGGCTTCATTGTATTGCCACATAATGTTCCTCAGCCTAGACCTGACCAACTGAGTGGTTCAGCCCAAAGACTGTGAAATGGCCACAACAGAAATCTGACTTTAAAAAGTCTGGAGAAGATTTTATAGAGGAGTTTGACTTTCTTTCCAGGCACTGGTACAAATTGTTGTCCAAAAATGAATGCAACTCCGAATATAAATAAATGGTGTGATCTTGTATAAGGTTGTCGAAGCAAATATACATTGTGCATGTGCGAATATTACAGTTTGTGACTTTTTTGGGCGGGCGGTATAAGTAGATAGATAGATAGATGCATACATACACACATACATACTTACTCACTTACTTTATTGATACTGGAGGAAATTCCACACAGCCAGTAGCAAGGATTGTAACACAACAACCATGTAGTTGCGATTGCATCATGTAGAACATACAGCCAACAACACACACAGTACACATGTGGGAAACGACCCATTCTTCCACAGGAATGCCTAGGAGAAGACAATATATAATATACATATCAATGCAGAGTAGGGTACTTGATGAATTAATATGACTCTAAACAGTGCATCTACAAGAGTGCTACATGTTTAACAGAGATGTATAGAGAACATACGTGAATACAGTAATGCATATACTTTTCCCTAGTTTTTTAAGAATGAACGGTAAATGTGCCTTAAACAGAAACAATTTAATACAAATATTGCTAGGAACTTATTGAGGTATTTTTTAGCGAGCTTGGCAGAAAATTCACATAGCATCTGAGCTTGAGCCTAGAGGTGTACATCAAGGCTTGATCCCACAGGATGCAACAAAAAAAGCAGAGTGAGTGGGAGGTTTCTTCTTTTATGGATGCACATTGCCAGATATAAAGCTTAAAACATAAACATTCAGTATTCATTCATTCATTCAATTATTCATTCATTCTTCAGGATTATGGTAGTTTAGCTTAGGCTACTTGTTTATCCCGATACGATATTATCATGATACTTACAGTAGGTGCCGTGATTCTGTAAGTAGCCTGATTTTATAAATATCCCAAATCGATATAAAACTGGTTAAGTTAAAATTTGAAAATCTTAAGGCGTAACTTTTTTCAATAGCTTCACAACTGAACATGAGTAATTTTAATGTAACCCATTCCTTAAAACAAAACTCTACAGTTATTGGTTAAAAATACAGAGCAACTTAAAATACAAGAGTTTAAAATAAACATTAAAATGAAACTTTGAAAAATCAGGGTCTGTGGAGGCCAATGGTGACTATTGTATTTATTCCCATTTTTACAACCGTGGTAGGACCTCCAGTCAACATTTACTCTCTGTGGGCAATTTGGGACCGCCATTTAGCTTAATCTGCATGTCTTTGGACTGTGGGAGGAAACCGAAGTACCTTGAGGAAATCGGCCGAAGGGTTCGAGGTGAGAACATGCAAACTCCATGCACACACAATCAGAAGCGGGAATCGAACCTGGATCCTGGAGATGTGCTAACCACCACACCACCTTGCCGCCAAATGCAAACGTATAAAAAAATATTTGTGATACATATTTGTATTGATAACTCACCCCCCTCTCTATTGAGCAGTATTTAACAAATAAAAAATCTAAAGCAGATATGAAGTTAAGACCGATAATGTTCTTGAGTGATGTAGCTGAGGTTGAGGAATTGTCATCATTAACCCTGATGGGATTGGTGGATGGGCTGATAAACAACCATTGCATTGTGTTACATGTCTAGTCTAGACAGTCAGACTTCTTGAAGTTTTAGCACTTGATCCCAGAGAACTGATGAATTCTCTTGGTGAGGGTTGAAGCAACATTATAATGCAAGTTGAGTAACTTACTCTACAAAGTGTGTAAGGGTTTCCTCTGTCTCTAGGAATAGCAGGAGACAGACTGATGGAAAGTCAGCGTGAACACTCCCCATCTGCGCTCCCTGCTAATGCATTCAGACCCAGGGGCTTTCGATTACAATGCCATCAGGATATCCATGAGCTTCTCTTTTTTTTTTCTTCTATGAAGTGAGTTGAGGCACAGTGTTTCCTCAGTCTCTGGTCTGTCTGTGCGCTATGTGTTTGCTGATCTTTCTGTGTGCTTTCCTGCTGTGATACCTGGATAGAAGTGCCTGCCTTTCTCTCCGATAGTCTTGCTTGGTGTAACATGCTACCAGCATTTCTAATTCACAGCCTGTCACTCTTTATTTCACATATGATAGTAAAACCAGATCAATATGTTCAAACCTTGTGTGGAAACTGATAGAAAATAAAAAGAAGCCCTGGAAAAACATGTTACACATTTTAAAACAAAATCTGCTGGAGTTCATGGGTCATGGTGGACATGAAGAATTTACTTCACTTTACAAAAGCAAGCGAAATAATAACGTTATACTTTTCTTCATTTAACTACCTTCTCATATCCTACATTTCCTTTCCTCCCTTTGATTCCCTATAATGAGGTTTTCACACCCCACCAACTCCTCATCCCTATAAATGCTCCTAAAAAAGATTCCTCGTGGGCTTTTTGTATGGTTAAGGGTTTAAACATCTTAATGGGTCTCAAATTTTAATTGTAATTTTTTTTTAAACCCTTCTAAGAGTGTATTAATTTATGTTTTTCCTGAGAAGGTCTGTGTGTGTGTGTGTGTGTGTGTGTGTGTGTGTGTGTGTGTGTGTGTGTAGCATAAACTACAGTATAAGACAAGAACTGCCCAGAACTCCAGCCCAAGTTCTCAGAGTTTCCTTTCCTTAACAGTTCCCTAATCACTCCCCATGCCACTATCAACTGCGGGCGCACTGTGTACTCGCAAGCATTTCTTTGCTTGTTTATTGCTGGATCTTTTTTTGGATCACCATTATAAATTTCTCACAGGTGGTGGGGACAATGAGGGAGTCATAAACGGATACAGGTGACTTTATTGGTTCATTTTCAGACCTAAAGTTGTCGCTGAAGTCTGCACTTTACTTCTTAGCTTCATGTTTCCAAGCCTTTGGCTGCATTCACATTACCAGCCTGAAATGACTCAAGTCTTTTTTTTGTAAAACCCTAAAAAAATCTCTTTTAATCGCTGTCTAAACACATACATTTGATGTTTTCCACATTAAACCTGACTCACGTTCATACATGGTCCTAGATCGAATACATATCCGATGTGCAATCATGCGATGTAAATGAGAATGGTTGGATCGGAATTCATGTGACTTTTTTGCCTGTGTGTGTTAGTGGGGCGCTCGCTGAAGTCAGTCAGCACTAGCTGCACTAGCGAAAACTGATAAAACAGCTAAAGCGAGGAATTTGGCTTTCTTCCTACATCTGGACTGCAATAAGCACAAACCAACTAACTGCTTACCATCACCCAGCTCAAAAAAAAAAAAACCAAGCATATTTTTGCTAAAATCGCATCCATTGTTGGAAACGAACTGAAACTCATGACATGTTCTAACTCAAAGATGTACTGACGTGCCAATGAGTGACGTTTCAGATGACAGATGCGTCCACGTTAGAGATCAAAGTCACTTGTAATTATTAATGTGAAGCATCATGACACAAATTTATCTGACATTGGCATTGAGCAATGTGGCTTGTAATGTGAATGTAGCCTTTCATTTGTGAGTCACCTCACATGCTGTGGCCTTGAGCAATGGAGAGGCAGAAGCACAGATTGTTACTTATGTTATAACAATATAGAAAGAGAGTATGGTAAGTTTTTTTAATTTTAATTTTTTAAAGTTATCTAATTCTAAGTTTTAATGAATATTAGTAACAGAGTCATCATGCCAATTCAACTTTTCAAATTAAATTTTTTAATAGATTATATGGCTATAGAAACTATAAAATTCTGTAAGATCAGAACAAGAAAAATTTGTTCTCATTCTGTAGACGTGGACAAAGGTTTTAAGACTAACGTACTGTATAAAATATAAATTTCACAATTATAAATTGTGGGTTTTTGTTTGGCCACACATTTTCTCTGATGAATCAATTTTCCAATTTTTTGGGGCATCCGGGAAAAAGCTTGTCCAGAAAAAAAAAGGTGACCGAAATCATCAGTCCTGTGTCATTCCAACAGCAAAGCGTCCTGAGAGCATTCATGTGTGGGGTTGATTCTCAGCCAAGGAAATGGGTTCACTCACAGTTTTGCCTAAGAACACAGCCATGAATAGAGAATGGTACAAAAACATCCTCCGAGAGCAACTTCTCCCAGCCATCCAAGAGTAGTATGGTGATGAACAATACCTTTTCCAGCATGATGGAGCACCTTACCATGTTAAAGAAAAATAATAACAAAGTGGCTCGGGGAACAAAACATCATAATTTTGGGTCCATGGCCAAGAAACTCCCCAGACCTTAATCCCATTAAGAACTTGTGGTCAATCCTTAAGAGATGGGTGGACAAACAAAAACCCACAAACTCCAAGCATTGATTAAGCAAGAACAGGCTGCCATCAGTCAGGATGTGGCCCAGAAGTT
>JAOVVA010000010.1:7572423-7582575 GCA_028565275.1 Leiocassis micropogon
CAAACAAAAACCCACAAACTCCAAGCATTGATTAAGCAAGAACAGGCTGCCATCAGTCAGGATGTGGCCCAGAAGTTCAGCGAACTGCAGAGGTCTTGAAAAAGAAGGGTCAACATTGCAAATATTGACTCTTTACATAAACTTAATGTAATTATCTATAAAATCCTTTGCCACATATGAAATGCTTGTATGCTTCAATATAACAGTAACATCTGACAAAAAGATCTAAAAACACTGAAGCAACAGACTTTGTGAAAATTAATATTTGTGTCATTCGTAAAATTCAAGAGTGGTCAAGGCTGACAGAAACAAAGTTTTAGACATAAAACATTCTACTTCTTCTCTGTTAAAAAAAAGAATCAATAAATGATAAATCACACTTACACCATCCCATGGAGCATACAATAAAAACACCCCCAAAAATATGAAGCGTTAAAAGCATATAACAGATACCCTGAAGATGACAGTTAACTGATGTTGCGCTATAAATCTTCCCAGAGAGACCAGGTACTGTAATTGTAACTCATTTCGTAAATAGTTTCATCTATAAGCAGCTACAGACATTAAAGCTCTTACCAAATTCTCTTCAATCTTTAGGTACAGTCAGCCATACAGTGACCAATGAAATAACAGCAAAATAGCTTTCAATGTTCCTTTTCATGTGCACACTTAAATATTCAGGGGAATATAGAATATATATTATAGAATACATCTCAATTTTTGTTTGATCTAGTGCAAAGAGTGGAAACAGTAAGACGGTGCATTCACATACCAATAGTCCTCATAGTCAAGCAGAAATGTAGGCAGGACCGGTCTTGAAAGAAAAACAATTCATATTTTTAAAAATCGTTACTGGAGTCTTCATTTGCCGCACAGAAACAAGAGTACAATCCCAGGTTTGGGTGAGGTTGTGCACGTGATGGCCTCAGAGTCGTCCTGTTCCTGGCTGCCTGCAGGAGATCGTCCACCTCAAAATCGTTCTGTGTCTTGTGTGTTTTGAGAGGCTTTTTTGTTCACCATGTTTACGAGTGATTATATGAGTTACAATATCCTTCTTGGGAGCTCGGAACCAGTCTGTGCAATTTCCCCTGAGCACGTTTTAAACTAGCTCATCTTGCACCAGCAAACAAGCCACAGTGATGACGTTCCCGATGTTCGTTGTGAACATTATTGTTTTGTGCACTGTGATGCTGCCACATGGTTGGATGATTGGATAACCTCATAAATACACACTTGTCTTTCTTATCCAGTATTTACCATCATTTTCGACTTAAAATTTATCCTGCTTATTTAGTTCATACACACATACACCTTTTTTTATTCCAATACAAAGACAGACATCATAGGCTCGTCCTCTCGCTTTCACCACTTCTGTCTTTAAGTCAAATGACTTGCTTAAAAGTTTTTGTGCTATCCACTGGGGCAAACCTTTCAGCTTTTAGCTTCAGACGAATCCTGATGTGAGCTAATATCTTTCCAGCTGGTGTTAGTGATGTTGGTTGTTCCTGATGCCACATCGCATAAGGATGAACACAGGAAAACATGGAGGAACAAATACAACATTCACTGTTTTTTTTGTTCATTGTTTTGAATGTGTTATGAAGAGACACTTTTTAGACTTGGAGTATTTGTGAGAATCATCTATGCTGCTATGGTACTGTAGTGTTACTATGATGGATGGGTCAGCGTTGGCGTTAAAACGGTTGGACGTGTTAATACAGGCCACATGGTGGATAGTTACACATGACGACTGGCTATTCCCGGCAGTTATAGAAAGACAGAGACGGAGGAAGAACTTACTGCATTCTATCTGGACTCGTCTTAAAGTCGTAAACAGATAAATAAATCTAAGGACTATACACTGCATTAGGTCATGTGAGGTACTCATGAGTTTGCATCTTGCCATATTTCATTTCCATTAATATCACAACTAGAAAATCATAGAAAATGACAGGAAGGTTGATATACAGTAGAAGAGCTTCTATGTCCTTGCAGTCTGAAGTTTAACCTGAATAATGTCAAATGATGCAAGTACACAGATACCTGGTGTCATCTTGGGCTTCTTAGCTACCTGGAACAAGTGTGATAGAGTGCAGAAGTAGACAGGGATAGATTCTCTACAGAGAGAGAGCTTCTGAGCTGAATGATGAAAGAAGTGAAAGTATTTGAGGATTCCTCTGAGCAGACAAGACAGCCTGGTTATTCTCGCCAGTGAAATAGAGATGTGCTCGTATCGATTGCTGCAGGTGAGACTCATCTCGTTCGCTCAATGAGAGCAGCTTCTCCTCCTTTTCCCACCCATTTCCAGCCATTCAACTCACAGGAAATGATCAATGAGCTACTATATGAGCATGTGCAACCACAGCCCCTACTTATGTAGTAATTATAGCTGCTTGAGGCCTGATAAGACATGGTTCTCTCACGTGGATAGTCAGTGATTGGGGTCCTATGGCACATGTGGGGGCGAGATAAAGAGTGTGCGTCACATTGAACGATTTGTGGCAAACAAGCACCAGAGTGCAGATTGCAGCAGGCTGGATCCGACTCTTCAGGATCCAGCCTGTGACTCACTCTCCACCCACTCGCTCCGACGCTGAATGGGCCGTGAAACAGCCTTGTAGATGATCCTCTTGGCAACCCGAGCTGCAAAGATAGCACCGAGTCTAAATGAAGTTTGTTTCCAAAAACATAAAAATTATTTTGAGTATAAAAAAAAAAAATCAATATATTATTTTGAACATAAGCCTTTAAAGAAGGAAAGCCGTGTAAGAGGAAAATGCGTAACTCGGAGGAGGTCTGCAAACGTGAAGTTTAATGTAATGTAATGACGACATTTACGTCTTTGCTTAGCAACAGATTTCACACAGATGTAACCAGTTGAGTGATGAGTGCATTTATTCAAGTTTAACATTAAAGCATCATTTTTAGAAATTTTCTAACAAAAAATGAAACTTTAGAACTTTGCCTTTGATCATGAATGTGACATCAAAATGAAAAGAAAAAAAAGGTGTATGATTCAGAAGAAGAAAACAAACTACAGAGATTTTCTTCATTTAAATACAAGAGATGCAGGGAACATAAAAAGCGTCAGCTAAGTGCAAAAACAAGGGAACAAGAAGATGAAAAAGCAACCTTTATCATAATTACACTGCTGTGAATAGGAGTAGCACACCATTACCCCCAACTAATGTCCTATCCTGCGCACTAGCTGTTGTTTCCCTGCGTTAGAATAATGGCGTATTTTGGAAGGTTTGTTCAAGCTGTAATTGGGTCAATAGACCCTCAAGTCTTGGAGAGGAAAATGAGGGAAAATTGAGGGGGTGATGAGAGAGCATGAGAGGAGGTAGGCCTTTTGTTTTGTTTAATGTCAGCAAAAGCACTTCATTTCAGCTACTTCTGACTCCGGTGAACGCTGTTGCTCACCGTGAAGTGCTCATTAAATAGGAGGAGTAAATAACCGAAAGAGGGCTGATGGTGTTAAACAGATGCTTACCGTATTAACAGTGGAAGTCATAAATATTTATGACCTGGACAAAGTCACCTGTGCTGAAGCCATTTGCTGCCGTGGGACAGTTTTAAAGCTAGATAAGATATAAAGCACATTTTGATGCACTGGAGCTTGGTAATCATGCAGGACATCTTAAGATTGCATATGAGCGCAGAATTAGGCACTGAATACCGAAATCCTATCAAAGAGAGACATACCGGGGCCGAACCCTTCCATTACACCTGACAATATCTGATAGCAGCGAAACTGTTGGAACGGCAGATTATTCGCAGTATGTATATTTTCCCAACTGCTGCTTTTAATGATTACAGGCAGAGGATAGAGATATTTAGCTGAAGCTTCAGTGAGGTTTGATTATCAGCCTCGTGGAGTGATAAAAGTCCAGACGTCAATGGCAGCATGCACAGGATAAGGTTAGGTCACATTATATTGCTTGAGGCGTGTTTATTTATTTCTTTTTCCCACCGATAGACATTATGGATGCTTTGGTTTTGGTAATTAATTAAGCATGCAGCTGTTATTAGTCCAATTAATGTCAGCGTTAGTGTTAAATGATGCCTCGTCTAAGAATCCTGCTGTTTGCTGTAATTAATTTGCTTGTTCATTTATGTCATTATTTAATTGCTTCGAGTTCTTTGTTATTACCTGAACTCAAAGCAGGTGATCCATGGACATGTTGGCACCGGCGCCGACACTGGCATTGTCGTTCAACTCCATGTGTGAGCAATGCCACTACATGCTCTCGCGGGTGCTACTGAGATTCTGACTGCATTAACAGGAAGCCAGGAGTAAAGTGGGAGGCTGGAGGGAAGCATTATTATGTAGAGCAGCTCGTCTGGCCTGTCTGTGGTCATCTGCTCTTTTAACATCAGGCACCAGAACAGCAGGCATCTGTCATCTCTCCCTGCCACGCCAGCCGGACAACCAATGCCCGAGAGAAGAAAAGCAGTCTGGGGTAGCTTACTCGCAGCTATGTCACCTTTTGTCTTCTTCAAACTATTATCATAATGTTTTCATGCCGTATACCAACTTATCTCTGATACTACATTTCCCACAATACAAAGTTTTATCACGTAAATGTTGCACTTTGGGATGAGTATGTCAACAACTAAAAAGAATATTTGGTCCCATTTTTTTTTAAAAATGCTTGTCTTTAATTATTTCCTAAAGAATCCAAATTCCCTCACTTTTTCAAGATATGACCAAAATTATCTGGACACCTGACCCCAATCTGACCTTCCCTAAACCATCCTATAGCAGTATGATTTCTCTTCGTTGAAAGTAAAGGGCCCAAACCTGTTGTATTACACCGATCACAAGGTCTATCGTCTATTATGTATTACACAAGAGCTCTGTCTGACCTCGCACGTCCAGTGTTGGGGGTTCGATTCCCACCTTGGGTCTGTGTGCATGCTCTCTGACTTTCTTGGGTGCTCCGGGTTCCTCGAACAATCAAAAGGTATGCATTTCCAGGTTGCCCGTAGTGTGTGAGTAAGTGTTTGTGCTTGTGTGCCCTGCGATGGATTGGCACCCTATCCAGGATGTCCCTCCTCCTCATGTCTCTAGCGCCCTGGGAAAGGCTCCAATCCTCCCATGACCCTGGAACACAGACTGTGCCTTCACAGATTTTGTGCCTGAACTGAAAACAAATCTCTATGTGCCAAAGCCTTCCCAGAAGAATAGAGGTTATTATAACCGCAGGGGAGGAATCATCTCTGTGTTAATGTCAGTGGTTTTGAAATAAGCATATATGGGGGTGATGGTCAGATCGGAACATACAGTATGTAACTCAGTTCATATATTGTAACTTATCTAAGTTTTTAAGAGACACTTTTTTTTTTTCTTTTTACCCAAAGTTACCGGCTTTAAAAGACAGGCTAGCAGTTTGACCAGTTCAGTGTTTTGGCAGCTGGTAGGCTGGATATTTCAGCAGGTGTGGGGTCAGGTTCAGGGTCAAAAACAGGAGTAATGGAAGGGAGCGAGCTGAGCGGAAAAGCAATAATGAAAGGCCTTAACTAAGAAGAATGTGGAATAACTTAAACATTTGTCTTCTCTGAATGATTTTCATGGTTTAGTTTGGTTGCTGTCTCAGAGCTTTGAATTACATACATAGAAAACATACAGTACTATATATAACACATTAAATATTTTGTTAGAGAACTACATCCATAAAATGTCAAATTCCTCACAAGGCAAAGTCACTTGTATGAACATGGCACCACAAACGGTTACATGGATACGTGATTATAACAGGGAGCAAAAATAAATATGGTCTTTAAGCGGATGATAAAATCATATCATCCTACACAGCTACACAGATACGGATATGTGATGTAAATTTCTGGCCACATCACTCGCTTCTAGTGTATGTACGTGTGTACTCAGCATGACACTTGGCATATAAGCCCGATATATCATCAGGACGATTCAATTGTATGCAAACAGCCTGCTTTCCATATGGGCTGAGACAGGAGTGATATAAATGAGACATCAAGATACCTAGAAATCCAGCAGAGATTTTCAAATACAATCTCTTTCACATTTGAGCTAAACTATACGTGCAACTGACATTTAGTTGCAATCGTTAAACAATACAATTTTGAGTGTGATGTGGATGACGAGGGCATGAGTGGAGAACGTGCACATTGTATGAATACCCGTGATTATGCCGTAAGATTATATGTTTTATTGATTGTACAGGTTCAGCCAGAGTGTCTAGTGGTTTTGTTTGCTTTTATTATAATAATAATAATAAAAATAGTAATTATTATTATTATTATTATTATTATTATTATTATTATTAATCTAATTATTGCATAACTTTAGTGCTGGAACCAATTTTACTATGCGTGTTCTCACTCCCTGTGCTCCCTGTGTTTTCCTCCTACAGCCCCAAAAACATGTATGTAGGCTGATTGGCATTTCAAAATTCTCTGTAGTGTATGATTTAGTGTATACTGTATCTGTGTGTATGTGTACTTGTGCCCTGTGATGGGTTGCCACCCTATCCAGGGTGTACACGGTGGTGTGCTCTGTGACACACAAACCTTACAGCCAAAACAGTGTTGGTGCTGATGCCATTTTTTTGTCATACATATAATATAGAAAATGTGTGTGCTAAAGAAGTTACCTTCAGCCATTTTATATGTGCCCCAAAAATGGCCTTTTTTCAGCGTTATACTGTCTCACTTCAAAAAATAATAATTTTAAATGCTAATTATTCATATTTATTAGTATTGATACTAAATTAGTGTACACTTCTAGAAATTATTGCTTTAATTGGTCTTTGATAAAAGCTTAAAAAGCAAAAAATCTGTAGTGTACCTTGGCAAATTCATGCTGCAGTGTCTTAACAATTTAGCATTTTAGAATAATACACTTATTCAGGTTTATGTCTTTTTATGTGAAATCTAAATTGGCCAAGTTTCATCTGAATGACAATTAAAATCACTGAAAGGTAGCTACGGTCACTGCATAAAACGGCATGAAGTTGTATTTGGCAAATGTGTTTTGTTTTTTTTTTATAATTTTTTTTATAAATGTGTATGCATATAAAAAAAAAAACTAGGTTCAGGATATAAGAAGCATCTAGTAAAAAAAAGAATAGCATCATAAAAAATGGTGTTATATGATCCTATATAAAAATTTACTTTTTTACCTAGATGAGACACTTTTTAGCACCAATACCATATTTTGGCCGTTACCTTCATATACATATAGGAAAAACCCAAACGTACACACGCTACACAAAAACATGGTGTAAAATCAGCCAGAGCAAAATAATCCAAACTGCAAGTTGTAGACGGTCTACATTTATTCGAAATATACTGTTCTTGTTTAGGTGGCATGGTGGCCTCGCACCTCCTGGGTCGAGAGTTCGATTCCCGCCTCGGGTCGAGAGTTTTCATACACTCCCCGTGCTTTATGGGATATGCTATGCAGATTAGTCTAATTGGCGTTCCCAAATTGCCTGTAGTGTGTGTGCTCCCTGCGATGTATTGGCACCCTGTCAAAGGGTGTGTCCTACCGTACCTTGTGCCCTAAGTCTCCTGGGATAGACTCCAGTCCCCCAGTGACCCTGAACACAACATAAGCGGTGTAGAAGACGAATGAATGAATGTTCTGGTTTATACTGAGAAGCTTGGGGCAAGCATGTTGAGAAAGATGGCACTGTGACTCTCGATAGCCAGTGGCAGAAAAGATTCCCAGTAGTGTGTCCTATATCCAGCAGTCTCTGACAGCCACTGTTGTTTTTCTTCCCCTTTACTTCATAGCCATCGGGACCTGAAGCCTGAGAACCTGTTGCTAGACGAGAAGAACAACATCAGGATAGCAGACTTCGGCATGGCCTCGCTGCAGGTGGGAGACAGCCTCCTGGAAACAAGTTGCGGGTGAGTAACACTGCGTACTAAATAGCACTCGGAAGTGACTAGCATTTGTCCTGTGACTGCCAGCAATCAATTATGGATAATCTTATCGATTGTGTACTTAAGGTAGTCTATCTGCTTGACATATGCTGCAGTCTTATTTACAATATGTCAGTCTCATTGGTGAGCGCGTCCGTTGTTGTTTTTCTCCGTTAATGTCTGGAGAGTGCTCAAAAAATGCATGTTTGATCAATGACAGTTGAAGACACTGTCTCAGGCATTAATCTTCCTCTCTCACAATATACTGAAATGAACAGATTGCCAGCTCTCTCATTACCTGCCCGGAGGTCTGGTGGGGAGTGGGTGGAGCCGTACTCTCTTGGAAGCAAAACTAAACTTTTAAATAAAATGATTTGTTATAAAAATAAAATAAAAAAAGACTCAAGTGTTTCCTCCTACGTTTAGCTTTGTTTAAACAAGGTCAGAAATGTATGTATAAGTAGAGAGACTGGGTTTCAGATAGGGCATACACACCCACACATACACACAAGCTCACTTTTTCATGTCTTATCAATTTACTTTTTATTTACACTAAAGTACAAGCAGTGGTTTAAATCAATGATTTACGTATTCTTTTCCCGTAAGACCTCGTCTCGTGTCTGTGGTGCCGCCCGTGCGAAAGAGTGAACTCGTTACAACATGAAATGTAAAAAAAACAACAACAAAGCCCTCCGATGATTGATTAAAGCGCATGCTCGTTAACTCATGCTGCTGTGCAAAACACATTTTTTAAAAATGCATTTTGATTTATTTTTAAACACTACATTTAACACTACAGTAACGTAATGTTATTGACATTGGTAAGTGTAATCAAATTACATGCATTTAAAATGTAACGCGTTACTTTACTCTCTAAACTCTCTAAACGACTATATATGAACTCAGTGAATAGCACAAGTGAGTCGTGGCTGCACACTTCATCTCACCAACAATGCATTACACATACAGCGAATTTATTTCAACAGACATTAAGATTGCTGCTTTTCTGGTTCTAAGTTTAAGAAGACACACTGTGTGGTCTATGATACCAAAGTGGAATACTAAACAGCAGTTATTCTGATTCTGTTGAACTAGAAATGTACTTTTTATTTACACTAAAGTACAAGCAGTGGTTTAAATCAACGATTGACGTATTCAAGAAATTCTGTATGTGTGCGTGCATTTGAAAATGAATCCTCCAGACGAATATGAGAAACTGGTAGATAGATTGGAGGTGTTCTGGTATAATGAATAGGGTGTTGAAAGACCTGTAATAATCACAGAATTTCAAAGATTCCTTAGAAAATGATGATTCACAGCAGGTACAACAGTTTATTTCCAAGCGTTCTTGGATGACACTTTCCAGCACAGAAATGATCTTAATCCTCTGTACATTGTCCGTAAATGGTAAAAAAAGAATTTCTATTGCAAATCACATAACAAGCAGGGGAAGACTTTAAAAATCCGTGAACAGAGCAACACAGAGGCAATTTGGAACAACTTAGAAGCAATTACTAAGGAGACAAAGTGTTGTTTAAGAAGACATTATCAGATATGTTGTCCTGCTGAAAGTGCTTTCATGGCTGGTTTTGAGTGTTGGTTTTGGCAGGCAGATGCTCTCTCCTCTTTCTGTGGACCGTCCTGGCCTCCTTTCCCCCATGCTGGAGAAAGACAGTTTGTGTAATTAACGATTGTAGAACATGTGACATGGGGACATACATACAGTTAAAAGTCCCAGTGCTGTTATTCTCTATATCAGCACTCATGGAATGTTTCTCATCCAATCAGATTACTTGGTCAGAACTAACTGTTGTATAATGTTATTAAACAAATGATCAGTGTTGAGTAATTTACTCAAAAACAGTAATCTACTACAAATGACTACTTACTACTTTAAAATTGTAATTTGATTACATTACTGATTATTACATGTAAAAAGAATTCAGATTACTAATTACGTTACTTTCAAGTTACTTTGAAAACGTCTGTCACGGCATGCGCCTCAAATTGTTGTCGCTCCTCGCTCACTCTGTAGGCTCCCTACGTAGTATGTTATTGACATTGGTAAATGTAATCAAATTACATGCATTTAAAATGTAACGCGTTACTTTACTGCGTTATCAGGAAAAGCAATTCAGTTTGCTGAATTACAGTAACACGTTATACCCAATTCTTCAAATGACTATATATATATATATATATATATATATATATATATACTACCGTTCAAAAGTTTGG
>JAOVVA010000010.1:7582675-7602345 GCA_028565275.1 Leiocassis micropogon
AAGTAGCAGAAACATCTCACCATTAACTGTTCAAAGGAGATTAATGCATTTTTTGGACACCTTCAGCATTCCTTTACAATGTAGAAAGAAATAAAAATCAGGAACGATCATGTTAATGTATCACATATGGCCAGCTTGGAGATAATTATAAAAAAAACGGGAAGACTCTCCTCCTCTTCTTCAGGCACCGCTGCACAGCAAGGCAATCAGAACGACTCAGCATTTGCATAATCTAACATGCATGGAGTTAAAAACACATCCTTACACTTGCCCTACTGAGCTCTTCTATTTTTGGTACATTATTACATATTGTGAACCAATTATAGCTCTGTAGAAACGGCTGACATCACACCTAATAAGTTAAGTGGAGTACGGCTGATGTCATCCTAATAGTCATCAGTTCTTATTCTTATTCCGTACCCATTATCCCTCTGATCTCATCCAGGTGGATCGTCTGAAAGCTCTCATCATTTGTCTGTAAATCTGGAATTGCAAGTGAAAATATTGTCTTGATTATAAGCGCAAATATTCATTGTCACCTTTGCAATCCATAAAAATGGAACACTCTGTTAAGTCACTGCCGTATTATGTCATTACATTATGGGTCAGGAAACTGAGATGGTGATACTTGAGGGATTTGATGTGTTTGGATCAACACCACATGTTGAGAAAAAAAACAAAAAAACAATTGCGGTATTAAAAAATCTCCGCTATCTGTGTTTATGATGGTTCCAGTTTACAGTAAGCATTGCCTGTCTTTGGGGCCTTACATTAAATGAATCACGTTTAACTAATGGTTAATTAAGGATCTGTGCTGTAGAACATTTATCTAAACATGCAAGAGACGTTTCACCCACTCTGCAATATTTATATATATATTTTGACATTTCATTCTCTTGAACAATACTGCTGAGACCTTGCTTACACCTGCCCATTTTTTTCCTTTTTTCCATTTTCCTGCCCATTTTTTTTTTTATATCAGGAACAAATCCTGATAGGGTGGCACGGTGGCTCAGCGGCTAGCACTGTTGCCTTGCACCTCCAGGGTCCAGGTTCGATTTCTGTCTGTGTTCGATTTCCGCCTCTCTATGCAAGGAGTTTGCATGTTCTCCCTGTGCTTGGTGGGTTTCCCCCGGGTTCTCCGGTTTCCTCCCACAGTCCAAATTCATGCAGATTATGCTAATTAGTGTTCCAAAATTGCCCGAATCTGTGAATGAGTGATGAATTGATAAACACATGAATGTAACAGCATCTGCAGTTAGAAGGATTAAAATCGAACTGCTATATTGCATAGAATCACATGACAACTGATTCTATTTGTTGTCAATGAAAAAGATGTTGGGAGTGGTGGCTCACGTGGCTAAGGCTCTAGGTTGTTGGTTCGGGTATCTGAGGATCTGGGTTTGAACCCCGCCGTCAGTGGAGCTTGGTAAATATACGTAAATATAAAGCTGCTATAATGAGAGAATAATTCAAATTGGAATTATTTGCCCTGTTTTATTTTTTCCGTCAATTTCTCCCAATGTTAGTTATTTCTTATTGCATAAAAATCCAGACACCAGATGGAGAGGGTAACGATCAATATGTGCTTTCTCCAAGATCGTCGTCTTCCTTATACAATAGTTGACATGTATTACAATATAGATCACAATATATTCATATATAGCCTATATATATATATATATATATATATATATATATACAGTATATATATTCAGGGTGAGAGGCTTTTGTAACTAACACTTAGTTCTAATGCTAATCTAATTATAAAACCACACTTTTCTGATCCGAAGAAGTGACAAATTGGTTAACTCCAAACTTTTGCCTGGCGTTGTTGTTTGCTGCCATGTAAATGAAAGAGGAAATGAGCTCTAGCGAATAGCTGGGGAAGGATTAATGCATTGACACTCTGCCCTACAGGCGTTCCCTCTAAAAACCCTGTTCAATCTCATAACGTCCCTCTGTTTATCTTAATTTCCTTTTCGTATCTGACAGGAATATGGGGGAAAGTTTTGCTTCTCTAATATTTCCATCCTTATTTAATACGAAAGTGCTTAACCAGGTTGCGATTGTTGCGTTCGACAAATGCCATGTCATTCCAAGCCTGTTTTTTTTTTTTTTTTTTTTTTTTAAGGTATTTGTAGGGGCAACATATAAAAGGCAATATGACTGGGTTATACAACAGAACAGACACAGAACAAATTATGGAGAGCATTTCAAAGTTGGAGAAAAAAGTTATTCACATTTAAAATCTCTGTAACATCTGCAGTAGAATTGAATTCTGTATTAATGCACCAGTTCTAACACTGATAAAATCACTACACTAACTTCACTATTCTGTCCATAGAATGCCTTAATTGTTGTTTATTATATTGCCTAGCACATAAAGTTTGCTGTATTGGACTATGTTGCAGGTTTGGAGAATGTATTATATGGAATATTATTCGGACTTGGTGGAGAAGTGGTTAGCACGATGGCCTTGCACATCTGGGGTCAAGGGTTCGATTCCTGCAGTGGGTCTGCGTGCTTGGAGACTGCATGTTCTCCCCATGCTTGGTGGATTTCCTACAGGTGCTCCAGTTTTCCTCTCACAGTCCAAAGACATGCAGATTAGGCGAATTGCCATTTCCAAATTGCCCTCAGCCTGTGAGTGTACGTACATGTCCTTCTGTGCCTTGCAGTGAATTGGGTCCACATCTCCCACGACCCTGTACAGGATAAGCAGCATAGAGAATGAGTAAGAGATCATAATTAATCTATCATAAAAAAAACTCTGATACCTTCACTTTATCACACCCTCTCTTGTGGTACATTGTCACTTGAGATTTAACTACTATTCACACATAAGGGTTCTGAACATATGCTTAATTAGTAATGATGTGTGGGATGACTATGGTAATTATGATCAATTCACATAGGTACAGTTCATTCTTTCATTCATTTTCTATACCGCTTATCCTGATACAGGGGTGCAGAGGGGCCTGGAACCTATCCCAGGAGGTGGGGGTATGCCCTGGACACACACACAAACAAAGGGCAATTTGGGAACACTAATTAGTCTAAACTGCATGTCTTTGGACTGTGGGAGGAAATCGGAGTATCTGAAAGAAACACATCAAGCATGGGGAGAACATGCAGACGGGATTCGAACCCAGACCCTGGAGATGTGCCACCGTGCTGCCAAAGGTGCAATATTTACACGTACAGTATATACTGTATATTTACACATATAGTAGTATGCAGCAGCAAGGAAATGTATATAGACCCCTTGGAATTAACTGGTCTTCTTTGACGTGATCTCCATCTAAGTCTCAAGAATAGACAAACACAATGTGCTTAAACTGATAACACACAAACAATTATAGTTCCTCAGGTATTTATTGAAAACGTCCTTAAACCATTCTCCTGAAGACCTCACTGGAACCGGCAAACTTCAGCTTTTTCAGTAAGTTTAGAGAGCAACGGCTTCCTTCGTGGTGTTCTGCCATGGTCATCCTGCCTGTTCAATGGTTTACGTATGGTAGCCTCATGAACAGGGATGTTTGTCGGTTCCGGTGATGTCTTCAGGCCTTATGGGTTCTTCTTTTCCTCGTTGAAGATTCTGCGTTGTGCCTTTGGGGTCAACTTGGTCGGCCGTCCACTTTTAGGAAGAGTAACCACTACTCAAGAGTACTGCTCTTGATCGTCTTTGGAGGTCTCCTTTTTTCAAGTCATGGTTCACATCAGCAGATGCTACTTACTCTATGAACAGTAAACTTAGTAGCTCTAAAGCACACCACCAAACTCATTTAATCAGTTGGATTCCTGACGTAATCTATGGGCTCACTTACTTTTTCTTCCAGCGCTCTGAATGTTTAATGGAAATTATCATTTTTTCCCCATGCTGTAATCAGCTTAAGCACATTGTTTATGTCAGTTGTTGTGACGAGGATGAAGACCAGATAACGATCAGATCATGTAATGTCAAATTAATGCACAAATCCAGTTCATTCCAAGGGGTTCCAAGGTGCCACTGTATATTTGATATATATTTCTTCGGGTTATTTTATCATTTGTAGAATAATTTTTTTTTTTTTTTTTTTTTTTTTTTTAACAAATGTGTGCAAAAGAATTTTTTAAAATTTAAAATATACTGACACACTGGATTTAGACTTAATTCCCCGGGATACTTCAGTAATAATTAAATTATGCCACCTCCCACTGTAAAACGAATTCATTTCACATAGCGCATTAGTGTCTTTCATCATTACACATGTAGCAGGAGCTCTTTCTGATCTCAAGGAAGTATTTTTTGCAATTGCATTGCTGACTAGGTGTAGCTAATGTTGAATCTATTTGTATAATAAGACATCACTCGCAAGCACAAGCTCATATTAGCATAACCTTCTGCTTATGTGTGTGTGAAGTTGTTGTGGATGTCAGCTGGTGCGTTTGTTATTGTGAGCCTTGACAGCTCGCCAGGATCTCGCATATTATCCTTATTTTTCCTGAAAGGGTCTGGCAGAAATCTGTCTAACGAAAGCATCTTTTTCTTGTAGAGTTAATGTGATCTGATCCGTACGGCACCATGAATGCAGGGGATTCGGTTTGTATAAGACAGATCGGTGATCGGTGAACACGGCAGGGCCTAATAAATGAATTAGACGTTTGACTTTCGCTGTTAGGCTCTGCAGAGGTTTTACTATTATCAGATCCTGCTAGCTGACATTTCAGAGACGTGACTCATACTCTCTTCTTTACTCAACAGGTCGCCTCACTACGCCTGTCCCGAAGTCATCCGGGTGAGTGTGTGAACTGACAGAGCTGTCTATTAACATTTTGTATGTATTGGGTATATATATACCCAAGGCTATACTGAAAATGCAGGCATAACTTTTTTTTTATTAACTGACAAAAGGTTGTCAGAATTGCACGTGATGGTAGAGTAAGTCTTCCTCTATACAAAGGTACTACTCAACATAGTCTCCATCACAAGCGATGCATTTGCGCCATTGTTAAACCCAACTCTTGAATCCTCTTCGTCTCAGCCAGTTGTCTTCCAGTGCGTGGTTTGTCTTCAAATTTGGTTTCCTCATTTTTTTAAGGCTCTTCATCCATGTGCAGACATTGCTCTTGTCAATGGTGTCAACTGCATAAACATGCCATAGTGCAGTGGGAGACCATCGACTGTGACAATGGGGTATTTTCAAAGAAGATTCAAGAGTTGGGTTCCACGATGGCACAAGTACATGGCTTTTGACGGAGACTATGAGAAATAGTACCTTTGTATAGAGGAAGAGTTACTCTACCAACGTGTGCCAATTGGGTGATATACTGTATGCCACTTTTGCGTTACTTTTGGTACAGCCTGCATAGATGAATAGATAGATGGAAAAAGAGATGAAGATGGTGTGTGTGTGTCTATATATGTGTCTTGGCCTCTAATTACTCTCTGTTCTCAGGGAGAGAAGTATGATG
Organism: Leiocassis micropogon; assembly: GCA_028565275.1. Lineage (NCBI taxonomy): Eukaryota > Metazoa > Chordata > Actinopteri > Siluriformes > Bagridae > Leiocassis > Leiocassis micropogon. The sequence goes on from JAOVVA010000010.1 coordinate 7,588,133, forward strand.
GAAGGAAAGCAGATGTATGGAGCTGTGGGGTCATTCTTTTTGCTCTACTGGTGGTGAGTTCTGGTCTGGTCAACTCTTTGTTCTTGCATCCCATCCAGTGTTTTCCCACCCCATGTTCTCAGGATGGGATCCAGATCCTCTAATAAGGATAAGTCAGTTATTGAAGATGAATGACTTAAATGTGTTTATATAATCTCAATACGGTATTCAGATACGGTAAATCAGATCAATCACTGATGGTGAACATGGTGGTGATTTTGTTTTTTGCACGTTAGTTTAGCTGACAGTTCAAATAAATCTTTTGCATGCTCATTTATCAGTTGTCACTGATATCAGTTTTAATGCTGCTGAAGTACTAAGTGTACACTTTGGTTTATGGGCAAATAACGTTGTGTTCATTGTTTCAAAACTTTATGATTCAAAACTTTCTGGCATTTCTAATGAGGCAGAATTTCTAAAGGCGGTCTGAATGAATAAGCCCAGTTACGCTTTCACAATTTTTGTTACGGATTGCTACTGGCTCCGTCACGCTCTGACGTTATTAACTCTGTAGTAATTCACCTTTTCTTTTCTTCTCTTTCTTTTACCTTTTCTTTCAGCCAGTGCATAAAACATTTTAAGTATATCAATGCTTTAGTTTTAAGAGTTTTCTTAAAATATACCTTAGAATATATCCTTCATTTACTTGTAATGCATAACATCTTGACAAAAATCCTAAAATATTGCTTAATGTTAAGGTACCTGTTCAGGTTTCATAAGTTGCCTTCAGTTCATTTTTGCCTCCAGTTGCTGCGTATGGTATGAAGTTGTTAAAGCGGTACTGGGAGAGAAAATGGCTCTCACTACAGCCAAGCTGCATCAAACATGTTTAAGTTGGCTTTGAATATTTCACAACCATGAAAATCCAGTCGACTTCTAATGATCAAATGACTGACCAGACGTTCAGATATTCTGATGAAATGGAGCCTCTGTGATACCACCAGAAATACACCACCACACAGTGCATTCAGTGAAATCAGCAAAATGTTGGGAGGTTTAGTTGATGAAGTCTTTTCCAGAATTCTCCATGTATATTTAGAGAAGTTGTACCAGTGGTTTTCGATGGTTATTATTGTTGCCATAAATAGCCTAAGGATAATAATAATAATAATAAAAAGGATAAAAAGGTAGAAAAATCCTTAGCTAATGAAAATGGTGATGTATTTAAAATATGCAAGGCAAGACTAGTCTTATGCATTTAAGGATGAAACTTAAAATGACTTAAGCTCAGGAGGTTTTATGCATACTGGCCCTTTCTTTTTTTCCCCTTTCCATTCCTTTTCTTTCCTTTTCTTTTCTTTTCTTTTCTTTCCTTTTCTTTTCTTTCCATTCCTTTTCATTTCTTTTATTCCCTTTCTTTTCCTTTCCATTCCTTTCCTTAGCTTTTCTTTCTTTTCCTTTCCTTTCATTTTCTTTCCTTTCTTTTCCTTTCCATTCCTTTTCTTTCCTTTTCATTCCATTCCTTTCCTTTGCTTTTCTTTCTTTTCCTTTCCTTTTCTTAATTTTGCTTCTCTTTCTTTTCCTTTTCTTTCCTTTCCTTAGCTTTTCTTTCTTTTCCTTTCCTTTCATTTTCTTTCCTTTCTTTTCTTTCCATTCCTTTTCTTTCCTTTCTTTTCCTTTCCATTCCTTTTCTTTCTTTTCCTTTTCTTTCCTTTCCTTTGCTTTTCTTTCTTTTCCTTTCATTTCCTTTCTTTTTCTTTACTTTCCATTTTTTTTGCTTGCCTTCCCCACTCTTTTTCTTCCTGCCAGTTTCTTTCTTTTTTCCTTTTCATTTCTCTGTTGTTTCTTTGTTCTTTTCATGGACTTTCCTTTCCTTTCAAAAGACAATAATTTACTTCCTTTTCTTTCCTTCCCTAACCTCCCCTACACGACCCGTTCCTTTACCTTCCCCTCTTCTTCTGCCAGTTTCTTTCTTTTTCTCATTTCCTTTCCTTGCCATCCCTTTCTGTTTTTCCCCCCCTTTTTTCTTCTTTCCTTTACCGTTTCTTCTTCTTCTTCTTCTTCTTCTCCATCCTCTCCAGATTCAGATCTCTCACAATATATTGGTCTGATGACATGGTGATGATCCCCAAATAAACAGATAGAATCTGGGCAGAATCTCAAACCCCTCACTGCTTGTGCCACTGAGATTGAAATTTAAACAGTCTACCTGGCTGCCTGATTGGATGGTTTCCTGCATTCTTTTAGTTCTCCGAAGGTCAACTTTTCTAAATATGTATTTTGAGCAGAAATATGGAGGTAAGGGTGTGTTGGGAGCTGCGTATTCAGCATAGCCACCGAGCTCAGTCAGTTAAAACACTATTTATCTGCTCATGTTTGACAGCTTCTCTCCCCTGTAGTTAGGTCGCCTTCTGATCATCAGTTATATGAGCTCGGCATCGCCACGCAGCAGCCATTCATCAAACACACACGTCTGTAGGGTGTCAGTGCCACTGATGAACTGCTCACTTAACAAGAGCTGTTTCAGGCTAACCTAATTGTGAAATTCTTTGCCATTTTACAAGAGCTAAGCAGAATTTCGGGTTGTCTAAGTCCCGTCATACTCTTCGCTCCTCACTGTCTGGGTTTCGTGGCAGTGACAGCATTTAAAGCTGGGAAATTGTTAAACTGATTTAGAGGCATTACAGTGTCTCAGTGTCTTAAATCATTAGAAATGATTATGACAGGAGTTGTTTCTGATCTTTTTTTTCAGTGTTTTCCTGCTCCAACTCAGTGGTGGATGCCTTAATACCGTCTGTTGGCCTACATTTGATCGTTCATACTCACTGTTTCTCATTTCTGCAGGGAGCTTTGCCGTTTGATGATGATAATTTACGGAACTTGTTAGAAAAAGTGAAGCTGGGAGTGTTTCACATGCCACACTTCATTCCTCCGGACTGCCAGAACCTCCTAAGAGGAATGATAGAGGTGGATGCTAGCAAACGCCTTACGGTGAGCTGCTTCTTATTCAGTGTTAAACACTACAAAGGGAAAATTTCAGGTTTTTAGCTCATCATACCTTCATACTTATCATTTGCACCAAGGCCTCCATATCAGAGTTGAGGTGACTTGTGTATGTAAATGGAGTGTGGTAATAATAATTGGGTCATTTACATGGTAATTAGCTTTAAAATGGTGCTGATGGCAGCTTTAATAATGCAACAACAAAACAAAAAAAGCTACACTGGACTCCTTATATTTCACACGCTTGTAATTATGATTTGTCATGAAAACATAATATGATTAAAAAAGAAAAAGTAATTAAGGGTCATATTACGCAAATACTCAAGTGTAACTTTTAAATACATACTGTAATGCATGCAAATGAGAAAGCCGTTATTATCATCAAGGGGGCTGGATAAATCTTAAATTCATTAGCTAGCCCACCAGGCAAGTAGAACCTCCAGTGTATTCCAGCCCCATCGATTGTTGCACAGAAACCTAAGTGAAAAAAGTGGTAGCTGATGTTATGTCACGATGTATGAACATAGCTAGACTAATACAGACTTACGGAATTATGTGGAGTAGCATATCATGTTTGGCATGACAAAAAAGTCAGCACGTCATTAACCGATATTTTGATGACAGGATGTGTTGTTTTGTCTACCTTATGTCTTTATTTGTCATAGCACGTTTAAGGATTCTAGCACACGACTTTGTGCTCGATGTTACTTTGTTCAGTGTTTCTACAAGTCTGTACGTTGCTTGTTCTGTAGAGTTCATCTCTCATCAGCAGAAGATAATTAACTCGTCTAGAAAAAATGGTTCCTTCTTTTCGTTAGCTAGATAATGCGTCTACTGATGTGTGTAGTGCAGCAGGTGGTGAGATTCAGCATACAGACCTAGCGAATGCTGTAATGACAACGTCAGACGCTATCGCACGCATTGCAATTTCTTTTAAATGCAGTTGGTGCTTGCATGTAAATGTGCGTCATCCAACTAAACGCTCTATTACAATACTGTATGTTCCGTTTTACAAACAGAGAGGTTTATTATAGAGCTGTTTAAAGGGATTCTCTCTCACAGGGTTCTTTTTACACATACAGTACAATACAGATGAAAAAAGATAAATAGAAAACAAAATTATAGTGAAGCTAAAGTAAGAGTAAAAAGTTTAAACGAACTTGAGATTTCAGGTGGTTTTGTTTGGCCGTGCATTGTACATTTTGTATGTGTCAAAGAGTAGTGTTGTACATTTTGACATACTGATATAAATTTTCACAATAGACAGGAAAATCTGGATTCACAAGCAGGAAGGAAATGCTGTAGAATTTGGCAGCAGCATCTCTATGTAAGGAATCCATGTCTTGTGTTCATAAGAATGAGTTTTTAAGGTATTTTGTGTCTGGGGGAAAAGCTCATCTCAACTCATCGTCTATACCGCTTTATCCTGTATTCAGGGTTGCAACGAGCCTGGACCCTATCCCAGGAGACTTAGGGCACAAGGCGTGGTACAGGGTGCCACACTCACATTCACACACTACGGGCAATTTGGGAATGCCACTTAGCCTAATCTGAAGGTATTTGGATTGTGGGAGGAAACCCACCAAGGAGGGGAGAACATGCAAACTCCATGCAGACAGAGACGGGAATCAAACCTGGCAGAGAAATGAACCCGGACACTGGAGGTGCAAGGTCGACAGTCCTAACCACTACACCATGTGCTGCCCTGGGGAAGAAAAAAATTTTTTCATTCATTTAAGGAAAAATGTTAGAGGGAATATACTGTAACATGCACTCAGTAGAACATATTTATCAACCTTCTGATAAGGTCTAAGACTTTTAAATGCATTAAAAAAAAAAAATCACAAATAAATGTAACAAATAAAAATATATTTTCACCAAAGAAAGGTCTTCAGGACAAATGAGATAGGTCTTACTGAATTGTCTCTTATGTAAACATGCTGGTTTATAGATGTATCCAGATAACAGGGACTGTTTAAATTTAAATTAATTATAGATGGGTACAAGGTATCACATCATGATTTTGTTGTTGGTGGTTTTTCACGACTTGGCACGGGTTTTACCCAGATGTCCTTCCTTACTCAACACTCCCATTTTATATCCAAGCTTGGGACTGGCACTGCATCCAGTGGCAGGAGTTTGGGCATTGGGTGGGAATTGAACCCGGGCATTCCGCACGGCAGGCGAGAAACTGGGTCACCAATGCCCCATCACATATCATGCTTTTATTAGTATAAAATAGAACTGTTTGGTATAATTGCTATGGTGTAAGATGACTCAGCATCACATCACATGGAACCCTAATATTCCACCAATAATGGGAATAATCGCCCAACTGATTACATAAAACAGCATCATGTAAAAATACGATCAGTCGGAACAGTCTGACCCGATCCGGCCTGATCTGAATACATTTTTAATGGGGATGAGAAACAGAGGAGTGTAAACCATTGACATTCTGTTCAGTGGGTAAATATTAACTGTGTAAACACTTGATCTGATCATTTCTCTCTTGTTGGAATAAGTACATAGTCTTTCTGCGCATGTTTGCCCCACATGGGAGTAACAATAGATGACTTCAAGAGTTCCTGAGAGGGAAATTTGTTTCTATTTCCTGATCAATAAACACATGAACAACTTTCTCATTAAATAGAGTACAGTAGAACTTTCACCCACTGGGTCTCTGGCTGAGAACCGGGGGCACTGTTTGATTCACTAGATCATACCGTACATTGTAAAGCGTCATCTCATCTAATCGAGGAAGGATTTATCAGATAAGTTGGGAAGCCAGACCTAAATAAAGTTAGAGAAACATATTTATCTTTCTCATTCTTCTGTTGTATTTTGCCGGATGAAACACTTTAGAGCAGACAACCCGTGAAAAAAAGTTAATATTCTAATTAAATGCTTTGAGCATGTACGTAAATGCACATCTTAGGAAATCAGCATCCATGTACAGGTAGCGATCTTCAATCGGATTTCATAAGATTTCAGTCAGAGTGGAGATGTATTATCCGTTTAAACATCGCTAGTGTCTAGTACAGAGCCATGAAATAAATTCATATTTATGGATGGTATAAAATTGTTTGACTCTAAGGTTAAAGCGGCTTCTAGCTTATCAGAGAAGGGTACAGGGTCTTACTCAAGCGTCCACTGAAAGTTGAGACAAGATTTCCAATCAGAATCTAAATCTTTAAGCCACCACTGCTACACACACACACACACACACACACATACACACGGCACTATTACACATGCTTGTTTTGAAAAATGGTGTTTGTGAATAATACTGCGTTTGGCCCTTTAGGTGAAGCCATGCAAATGCTGTCATATTTGTGCTGCAGATCATTTTTCACACCAGCGCCGATCGCCCCTCTCTTCGTCCTGATTAGACTCTCATTTCATCTTTTTTCTGTGCTCGCTTTAGCCTTCGCTTTTACCTGCAGACCTTTTTATATCAGGATGCCTTCATTAGCGTGACCTCTCCTTCCTTGTATTTGACACTGTCATATAATGACCGATACTTAAAGCTGTTGCTGATTTCCCTTTTTGTTTTGTATTTTTTTTTTCTTTTGCAGTTAGAACAGATCCAGAAGCACACATGGTACATGTAAGTACAACTTACTCTTTGAATGTGTGTGTGTGGGGTAGATAAGTGGCACAGCCGCTTCATGTCGCCAACAAGGACAAGGATCTGTGGGTCCGAAGGGGGTTTAGCTGTCTGCTCATATGCCCCTGATCCTGTTATGTGTGTGTGAGAGAAAGAAAAAGAGAAGAAGTGTGTGTGTGTGTGTGTGTGTGCGCGCTCACAGCAGGAGGAGACATGGATGCTTGACAGGCCCCCCCTGACTCTGAGCCTCTCTGGGGTCAAAGACAGTTACACGGCCACCCGGTCCTTCTCTCAACAGACTCCTGAGTCACTATCAGTTTCAGCAGAATACTTATGCTTTTGGCTGCTGGTTCACACCGCCCTTTTCTAGCACAGATGGCAACACTACACACACACAACACACAGATCGAGTAAGGTACTACTGAAGATCAGTAACAGCTAACGCTGCAATGCATTAAAATGTGTATATACACTGATTACCAAGTGTCTAGGACGTTTGCTTTTTTTAGCTTTGAACTGGACATGTGACTTTACTGCCGCTAGCAAATAATGGAAGTCTGTGTCAACCAAAATCTTTTTCATAAAAACTTAAGCAGAAGTTATACTCAGTCACTCAATCATTGTCTATACTGCTTTATCCTGTGTTCAGGATATATATGTATTTGTGTGTTCATTGCCGCGGGGGGGGGGCAGGAGCCTATCCTAGGAGACTTAGGGCCTGAGGCGAGGTACACCCTGGACAGGGTGCTAATCCATCACAGGGCACACACTCATTCACACTATGGGCAATTTAGGAACGCCAGTTAGCCTAATCTGCAGGTCGTGGGATTGTGGGAGGAAACCGGAGTACCCTGAGGAATTCCATCAAGCACGGGGAGAACGTACAAACTCCATGCACACAGAGACAGGAATCGAGCCTGGCCGGGAATCGAACACGGACCCTGAAGGTGCAATGCGACAGTGCTAACCACTACACCACGCCACCCAAAAGTTATACATTTGTTAACATTTTTTATTATTTAAATGCCGTACATCTGTGGAAAAGTCTGGATTTAGGGCATTATGGTGGTGCAGGTGGTAGTGTTGCCACTTCACAACTTCAGTGGTCCTTGTTCGATCCTGCACCTGCAGGATCGCACTACCACAGGAAGAACACAGGTTCTTTTTGCATTGCTTGGGTTTCTTCAGGTTCTTCAGGAGGTTTCCAATCTCGCCCAAACAATGCCCTAAATGAGCAGCTTTAAGATTGCCCTAATTGTGGATAAGTGTGATGGAGTGTGTGTGCATGGTGCCCTGTGATGGAATGGCCTCCCATTTACGGTGTCTTACAATCTGGGATGGGCTCCATGACCAAGGGCGTGGTGCTTACTAAAGATGGAAGTCAGGATTCATACATTTTGAGCTGAAACTCTATAATCTGTCACAAAAGTTCCATAATTCTGCCTAGAGTGTGTGCTGATGGTCTGGGTAGGGCTCGCCTGGCCCAGTCTGCTCATTATAATCAGTCAGATTCCATCCAACAGCACACAATGATCCATGTGCCTCACTACTGTACGAGTCCCCAAACCACTAAGTACTAAGTCCAAGTAGACAGATGGACCAGTGCAAGTGGACCAGTGTATGCACTCACACCTGACACTTGTACTAGAAGCTGGCTGTGGAGAACCCAATCTCCATATTCAAGTGTAGAAGCACAAGTCTACTAGACATCATAGGTTATTTTAAACGAATTAATGAAATTTAGGTATACGAGTAGGTTGAAATGTTGTCTGTGAACTCCACACCAATTCACAACAAAGATACAGAGCCACCCTGCAACCAGCGATAACAATAAAATAACAATAATCCATTTTCTACATGATATATTACCTAATAATAAATAGGACAGCTTTATTGTCTTCTGTTGGAAATTAAAACATTTTTCTCTCTAAGTTAATACATACTGTATGCAGGCATGAATTTTAGTACAGTAGAGATACAAGTGTTGTGTATTACAGTCTTTGTGCCTCTTTATCATGAAAAGCATTTTAATATTATTATAACGATATGATTATGAAACTCGTTGGCTTAACCAACATAGTGCTGACAAAATAACATTGATTAGTTAATGTTAGAATAGTCAGAGAAAGTTGCGACTACATTAAGGAACTATACTGTCCTCCTGCTTCTGTTCACTCTGTCCTGTCACGCTCATTCTGTCGCTTCTCAGCTTCCCTGTCACACACCTGCCATGGCCAACCACCTCTCCTTTTCATTGTTCCACATGTTGTTGCGCGATGTCAGATTTTATTGATGCTGAAGCCCCTTCAGCAAACATATCTGTGCTGTTCTTGCATATTTGCCTGCATCTGTCTCTGGATTAATTTTTTCATGTTTGTTTTTTGAAACACAATTTCTCTGCACCCTCTTGTGTTTTGTGTTCATCCATTTTAACACTCTCATCCATCTATAGATGTTTGGGTCTGAGCCATGGCATCTGGCACAAGAAACGGAGGAGGGTGGTGAGGCATTGTAAGAGATGTGGCAGGGTCAGCCTGGTGTCAGTAAAAACTAAATTAACCAATGGGTCAGGAGTTGAATTTAAATAAAAATTGATAGACCTAGATTCCATTATACAAGAACCAAAGTCCCATCCAGATTGCGTTCCCTCTCCAGGAAAAGGCCCTTTGTGCCGAATTACCAGTTCACTTCTGGGTCTGGGGTACAATCCGTTCTCAATCTCAGTGGTTCCGAGATGGGATTTGGATCAAAAACAGCCCTGACCAGGACGGAGTGGTTAATGAGGATGAATATGTGATAAATATCAATAAGTCTGTCCCAGGTTACAGTGAGTTATATGGAATCCTAAATCACACTGGTAGCAGGCAAGATCATCTCTGAGTTTAAATAAAAAGCACCACCAGCTGTTAACGAACAGCTTTTTATCAAATGCTCTTTCTCTCTTAAACCAGGTGAAAAGTCAGAATATACATCGTGTATTCCATACTACATTTCCCATATCTGTTTATTTATATATTATACCTTCCTCCTTTAATCTACAGACATACATTCTACATTACATTTACATTACGGCACTTGGCAGACGCCCTTTTTCAGAGCGACTTACATTTTTATTTCATTATACATCTGAGCAGTTGAGGCTTAATGCCTTGCTCAAAGGGTTTTGAACCTGAGACCTTCCGAACTGTAGTCCAATGCCTCAACCCCTGAGCTACCCCTGAACCTACTGTACCTACATACATTTACATATACTACATATATACTTAATCACCATGACTAGTGTTTGGTGCTTTCTTTTTTAGTTTCTTTATTTTTGCTTTTTGTCAGCAGTGGAAAGAACGAGCCAGAGCCCGAGCAGCCCGTGCCTCGGAAGGTGGCGATCCGAAGCCTGCCGTCGGCCGACGACATCGACCCGGACGTGCTGGAGAGCATGCACTCGCTCGGGTGCTTCCGAGACAAGAACAAGCTGATGAAGGACCTGCTGTCAGACGAGTGAGTGGCTCTGCACTGACCTGGAGACAGTTTACTCTGGCCAGTTTCTAACATTAAACCTTGCAAGAATGTTAAACCTCAGATCAAAGTCAGAACTGTGCCCTAGTGTCAAAGAAAGAGATGTGAGGAAAAATGGAGAAAAAAAAAGGGTGGGTCAGAGGAGCAAGTGGTGGCTTTGCTCACCCATATAAACCCATTTGCACACATGGATACATACCAAGACACACACACACACACATACTGTACACAGCATGTCCTTTGGACAAGTCATTTGTCAAAGCGCAGTTGCATTATGATGGCCATTGAAGCAGTGCTACTGTTATTTCCCTAGCCTCAAGTACCACTATTTACCTTTTCACATCTATTCCTCTGAGGCACTCGGTTTCTATATTCCTGCTTTTTTTTTTCTTCGTCTTCTTTTTGACAATGCCCCATTTTTGTGCTGTTATAGGACTGAAGAGTGTTCATATATAACATAGACCATCCTTGAAATGGGGTGTGTGGTACTGAAATCAGCAAAAAGGAGGAGGAAATATGATTCTAGGTCACTCCGTCTAAAATAAATGGATGTTCTTTACCGATATATCTTTGAGTCTTGTCCTCCGTTGTAAATGTGAACAGTTCAGAAGCAGTTAAAGCATGTTTTGGTCTATTTCTCGCTTCGATTTTTTTTTTCAGTGACAACCAGGAGAAAATGATCTATTTCCTGTTGCTGGACCGAAAGGAGAGATACCCAAGCCATGAAGACCAGAACCTTCCACCTCGCAATGATATAGGTATACGCCTGCAGGACATTCTCATAAAAGCATATCATACGTGTTTTTTTTTGTTTTGTTTTTTTTAGTTTGACCTGAATGATGTCACATTACTGTATAGGAAAATACGCATTTAGGTTGGATAGCTTGTTTTAGTGCATTTTGAAAGATCTAGACTTCTACACATTGCATTATAGCAATAACTGAGTATGTAGCAATGTTTATTAGGACAAACCTTACTGTAGCTTTCAAGAAGAAATGTAAAGAACATTGTCTTGCCCCAGGGGGTGCAATTATCTAGAGATTCGCTTCACTTTTAAGAGACTGCAATCCTCACAATACCACAAAAAAATTTAAGCATAACTGCGGAACATCTTTCTAATGTATATTATAGACTGTATGTATATATACCTTACATATATTATGTGCGTCACATACAAATAAGTTACTGTCTGTTATGAAGCATAGTCTAGTCTGTTTAATGGTTGCTCAAAAAAACAAAAAGCTATAGTTAAATTTGCTTTTGTTTTTGCTTTTTTTACCCACTGTGTCCTGATGCATTTGGATGGAAACATGAAGAGACATATAAATGGCCTGGTCTTCTAATATGTTACACACTCTAATGTTAAATTCAGTTGTCTTTAGCTTTAATTGTACCACACATTGTGGTGGACAGTTCATGTTTGAAACTGATTCCTCATGCTCCCGAAACCAGACTTTCACAGTTTGAGTCCTGGAATACGCCTGAACCATCAGAACTCCATAGATGTTATAACATGAACATTTAGTACATTCAGATCTGACCAAATGAAGCAACCCCAGAACATAACACTGCCTCCAAAGGCTTGTAAAGTGCATCACTTTATTTTCTTCCCTTCTTACCCTGACGCACTCATCGCTCTCATCAGACCACATGACGTCTTTTCTGATTTCTGATTAGTCTCACTAACAAGTGGCCTTCTTATGGCCAACCAACTGGTCCAAGTTCTGAGCGTCTTTGTTGCATTGTGCATGTGCAAATGCTCTTAAACCATAGCTGTGATTTCTACTGTTGATGTTTTTTTTTCAACAGTACTTCACCAAGCATTTAAGCAATAATCTTGTGTTTTTTTAACGAAGTTGAAAGTTCAGCACTATCCTTCCAGGTTTTAATAATGTGTTTTACACATTATGGATAAAACGAACCGTAAACACCATTAATAAAATGAATGGCGTTATACAGCACTGTAAAGCTGTTCATCATTTTTCTATTTATGGTTGAAAATACTTTCGGTTTATTTAGTAATGTGGAATCCTGGAATGAAGCCTGACATTCTGCACTTTAAACTCACACCCATCGGTTCACTCCAAATCACTGTCCTGGATTATAGGACCAAATCAACCCAAACTATCGCTGTTAAATTGCTTTTGACTTTTTGAACTGTGCGACGTACTCGAGCGCTGCTTTGATTTATCCGCCAAACATTACAATAGCAGAAAAAAAAAAGACGCCATGTCTATGTAAAGGTCGAGCTCAGTCAAGTAACTGTAAGCCTGCCGACTCGACTGATCACTTAATTGTAGCAGGCACTCTCCTCAATGATCAATCTGTGATCAAATGGTGCTGCTGACTGATGCTTTCCAGACCAGCGATCTGTATTGACTGCGCATTGCAGTGATCGTCTTTCTTTTGGGACTACTTGAAATTCTTCATGTGTGCGCTTGTAGACCCCCCACGGAAGCGAGTGGACTCCCCCATGTTGAACCGGCACGGGAAGAGGAGACCGGAGCGAAAGTCCATGGAGGTGCTGAGTGTTACAGACGGAGGATCGCCAGTGCCAGCACGGAGAGCCATCGACATGACGCAGCATGGACAGAGGTGCAGCACAACACAAGCACACACTAGGACACACGTTTACACGTGTTTAATGTATGTATGTGTTCAGTAGAACTTATTCACATTGTCTGCTCAAACACATTCATTTCATGTTTAATTGTGTGTTAGTTTCAGTTCAGATACATAACACAGGATTATCTCTCAGCAGGATTTTCTCACAATAATCCCGCATGAATACTAGTGCATGACGTCATGTAGGTTATCTGTTTATTCTGATGGTGAAAAGTAATGCTGATTTTCCAAACCTCACTCATCGTACTTTTTTTTATTTATTAAAAAGAATATGGTATGTTATGTACATATTTTTTTCCCACTCATAGGTTTGTATCGGTTTTCACTTCATGAGTGTCCTGTCAGGTTTTTGTCCATGTTCTTGATCACATGGTTGGATAGATCTGGGGTATAAAACTGTTATATGTTATTACTATCCTGTTAAATGTGTGATAGTTAACAGTTTTGATACAAAATACAGGATTTTCTCTCAGCAGGATTGTCTCACAATGACAGCTACTTCACGACTTTGTGTAGGTTACAGTATCTGTTTATTCTGATCTATTCCATGGCAAGATGTCCAGTAGGACACACACAGAGGGGAAAAGACCTTTCCTTTGCCGTTAAGACAAGACACTACGGAGGAAAGTGGTGAAATTATACAAATAATAGACATCACAATTAGTCTTAGTTAGGTATTTATATGTATTGGATGTTGCACAGGAATTATGTCAAGAAGCAATTTGTTTAGGGATATAATGAATATAATGGTGCTGAGTGGGTGGAGCAAACACCTTAAATAATATTCATATAATACAGTTATCACAAATGGACAAAACCCAGGAAATTAACCTTTTTTTCCTTTTTTTTTTTTTTTTTAGATTTTTCTTGAACGAATTTATCGAAATTGTAATTTCAACCGGCCTTATTATAAGTTACCCCATCACACACACACACACACACACACACACAGTAGTTCTTGTGCGTATGTGAGCAGCAGGAGCTGAGAATCAGCATGTTGTTGAAGATTGCATGCAGGCCCTGACTGTGTGTTCACTTTGTCTCCCGCTGTAGTAAAACAGTGTTCAGTAAAAGCTTGGATATCTCTGATGCCCCATTCAAGTGCAGCAAAGAGGAAAGGTACTAACCCCGCCCCTTCCTCTGTGTCCCTTACTAAACCTTCCACCAAGATGCAGCGTTGCTTTTCCAATTTTAAATCTTAAATCCAGGCAGCCCTTTGTTGTTCTCGATTATCTAAAACAAATTCTCAGATTAACTCTTAATTATTTTCCTAATGTACACAGACCACCTATGTTTATTTTCCATTTTAGCTCTGCTATTCTGTAACTTTACCAGCCCAGAGGAATACTCGTCTGTTGTCTTGTCATTTCTGTCAAGGCACCTCTCTCTCTCTCTCTCTGTCTCTCTCACTCTCTCTCTCTGTCTCTCTCTCTCTCTCTCTCTCTCTCTCTCTCTCTCTCTCTCTCTCTCTCTCTCTCTCTCTCTC
>JAOVVA010000010.1:7638205-7655388 GCA_028565275.1 Leiocassis micropogon
TGCTGTATGAAGTGTTTGATTGGTACCTTGCAGCTCTTGAGGATGTTGAACATAAGGGGCACGCCAACAGAGAGCAGCTCTTCTCCATACTCGTCCTCCTTGATGGAAGTGAAGTCTCGGAGCAGAGACAGTGTGACCGGGGCTCGGGACTGTAGCTGGGCACTGCGCAGAGACTCCAGCCACACATGCAGTTTCCAGGGCACTCCTGCAGGGGGCACCAGAGAATCAATTCAGCTGTTTCCTCTATAAGCTCCCTAAGAGTCCACTAACCAAAACTGTAGTGTATTATCAATCTAGTCTACTGACCCCTGCTGTCCTTTTTAATGTGTATCCGCTCTCATATTTCCTCAACTATTAACAATAATGATTGGAAATATATACATAAAAGCTTTGTTCATTGGTATGAGTGTAAACAAGCAAATAAGAGGTCAAGTGACAAGCTGATAAACAAATCAGCTCTTTCTATTCAGATTTACAAGCATGAGTAAATTTTCCTTAAAATGACTTTGTTCCAATAATTTTATTTCAAATCATCTTAAACACATGTTATACTGTACATAAAGTGGTGTGTATATACAACCCCAAATCAGAAAAAGTTGGGACAGTATGGAAAACGGAAATAAAAAAAGAAAGTAGTGATTTCTAAATTTACTTTGGCTTTTGCAATCTGACTGTATTTCATTACAGACTATATGAACGCAAAATATTTCATGTTTTGTCTGGTCAACTTCATTTCATTTGTAAATATACATCCTTTCCTGTCATTCAGACCTGATCAGATTCCAAAAAAGGTTGGGACAGGAGCAATTTAGGGCTAGTGAGCAGGTAAATCGATTAAATAATGAGGTGATGTCAACAGGTGATTGTAATTATGATTTGGTATAAAAGCAGCATCCAAGAAAGATCTAATCCTTTAGGAGCAAAGATGGGCCGAGGATCGGCAGTTTGCCAACAAATACGTGACAAAATTATTGAAATGTTTAAAAACAATGTTCCTCAAAGAAAGATAGGAAGACATTTGGATATTTCACCTTCAACAGTGCATAACATAATTAAAAGATTCAAGGAATCTGGAGGACGCAAGCCTAAGCTGAACGACTGTGATCTCTGATCCCTCAGACGGCACTGCATGAAGAATCGTCATTCTTCTATAAGCGATATCACCACATGGGCTCAGGACTACTTTGGCAAACCTTTGTACCACAAACATAGTTACATCCACAAATGCCAGTTAAAACTGTACTGTGCCAAAAGGAAGCCCTATGTTCGCCGTCGTCTTCTCTGGGCTCGGAGGCATCTTGGATGGACCATCACACAGTGGAAACGTGTACTGTGGTCAGACGAATCAGCTTCAGGTATTTTTGGGGAAAAATGGACGCCGTGTGCTCCAGACCAAAGAAGAAAAGGATCATCCAGACTGTTACCAGCAAAGTCCAAAAGCCAGGGTCTGTCATGGTATGGGTTTGTGTCAGTGCCCTTGGCAAAGGTAACTTGCACTTCTGTGATGGCACCATTAATGCTGTAAAGTACATAGAGATTTTGGAGCACGATGTGCTGCCTTCAAGAAGACTTTCTTTTCCTGGGACGCCCATGAATATTTCAACAAGACAATGCAAAACCACATTCTGCACACATTACATTAAGTCCTGGCTGCCGAGGAAGACGATACAGATACTTGACTGGCCTGCCTGCAGTCCCGACATGTCTCCAATAGAGAATGTGTGGCGCATTATGAAGCGCAAAATGCGACAACGAAGACCCCGTACTGTCGCCCACCTTAAGACTTGTTTACAGGAAGAATGGGACAAAATTACACCTGCAACACTTCATCACTTGGTGTCTTCAGTCCCTAAACGTCTTTTAAGTGTTGTGAAAAGGAATGGCAACATTACAAACTGGTAAATGCTTTACTGTTCCATCATTTTTTTAAAATGTGTTGCAAGAACCAAAATTGGAATACGTGTTTATTTTGAAAAAAATAAAAAATCATGAGGAACACATTAAATAATGTGCTGTTGTATTGTCTGCAATGAAATACAAGTCAAAGTATTGTTTGAATCTGATTTGGGGTTGTATATACTGTATATATGTAAAAAAAATAAAATGATCAGTAATTGGATGGTGTGATATTGTATGATGTGAACCTGAAGATTTGCTGTCAGTCTAAACTTACTTATTTTACTATAACAGCATGTCAATTTTTATTCCTATTTATTAAAAAAATCGCACGATAAACATTTTTTACTCCTATTAGCTCTTAAAAGTAGTTACAGCACATGCAGACATTGGAATTGGAGACTCCTTCTGAAAATCTAATGATGTTTAAATGTGCATTTATGTGGCGTGCTTAATGCTCTGTGCAGGCTGTGACTCTAGGAACAGCGACTTGTTATAACGACTGAATTCATATAAACCTTGTAACTAGAACTAGACAACAAATCTGCACCTTCTGTCCATTCAGTATTGAGTATTCAACAGCGATGTAGTTTAAAATGAATAACGCAGTTCCACTGTGTGAAACATAAAAATTAAAATGAATAGTACATCATAAAGCATTTGTCCTCATATTGGTCATCCATAAATAATAATAATAACACTACTTTGATGCCAGTAAGAAAAATACCCACACAAAGGCTCATATTTGTAAATCTTGCAAAAAGAAAGTCCGTTTTAAGTTCCAACATTGAAGGGCTTTACCCAGAGAATGCAGCTCCATGGTGACGTCCAAGTAGCCATGTTCGGCGCTGTAGAATGACGCCTCCTGCAGGGCCTTCATGCGGGCCTTACAGAGACGAGGCTGTCCTCCCTCGGAGGGTGGCGCCTCCTCCACCGCCCCCACCACCCCCTCTGCCAAGATCTCCTCCAGAGAGAGGACGTCGTCCTTCACCTGCTGTGGCTGAGACAGCAGCTTCCTCAGGACGTTCCTGTAGCCGAGAGGGAGGGGAGACGGAGAACGGTTAACCTGGAAACACTGACTTTTTTAAAAATACAAACTGTGATCTGTGTGTATGGTAGTATCACTGTAGTACACTGGAGGTGATGGTGTACGGCTGTAGAAACGGCAACAAAAACAACATGATGCTTGTGGTTCAATTATAGTAAGTTAAATACTGAAACATTACATACAGCCATTACACAGTTTATGTCTCATATGTAGCCATTGTCTACAAACAGGTGTGTGTATGTGTGTGTTTACACCTGCACGGGCACATTCACAGGTTTAAACAGGTTGTGTGTACAGTACATATCACGTCACACAGGCAATGACATGGCAATGATGAGTCCGTACGGGAAGTGACTCACGAGTGTGTGTGGCCTGGAGTTTATCCCAGGAGACTTAGGACTGTGGGGGGGGGGGACAGGGTGTTAGTCCGTCTCAGTGCAGTTGCTTTAAGAGTTACACTTATTATATATAGATGAATGCTTCTTGTCTGTTATTTCTGTTACAAACCAGTTTATTATCTAAACATATACACACTTTATGTCTGTGCTTATACTCCCTGACATTGCAGTTTTTCAGATTATATTAGAAATCATTAATAGTTGCTTTTACTCAAATGTGTTGGAGTGGTACTGAAATGACATCACCTAAAACTTTGGCAATTCTGACGGATTTTTGGACTCTGGGAGGCATGATGTACACATACACACACACACACATACACACACACACACACACCCTGGAGTCTGTCTGTAGGGGGTAAATCCAAACATGAACTAGAAGTGTGTAATCACTTCCTTCTGTGTGGGGGTACACTGAATGTGTGCATGTGCGTCTGTGTGTGTGTGTGTGTGTGTGTGTGTGTGTGTGTGTGGAAACTCATTATTAGAGTATACCTGTGGCCATGTGCAGCAGCGTGACTAAAGCAGTTCATGTCCTCATAAAGCGATGATGTTAATGTGTTTCCCTCCCGGGCCCTCTGCAAGGGGTCGGCCCCCCGCGCCAACAATAAACTCACCATCTCATAATTCCCTGCAGAAAACAAAAATGGAAAAGAAATGAAACATGGGTGAAAAAAAATGACATGAAGATTACGGAGTGAGGAACGCAAACGGGAGGAAAGAAAAGAAGCGATTAGGATGAAATCTCCCAATCGGTGGTTAGAAGGAGTGTTGCACAGGCAGCTGTACAGGGAGCATATGGCATTTCTCATCGTGCAGCTATGTATGGCCTCTCTGAAATCCCTGCATAGAATGTCTCCACACACTTTATAAAGTATCACCCAGCCACAAGCTCCCTCACCGCACCCTGTAAATAGCATGACACACACTGAGCACGCTCCGGACCGGATTCAGTCATCTCCTGTTGCTTAATTCATTGTCAGGCTTCTGCAATCTGCCACCATGAGGCTATTTCTGGCAAAAGAAGAGCTCGAGAGTGGCACATAGAGAAAGTACACAGAGAAGGAGGAGTGTGCAATGCTCAGGGCATGGCAAGATGTGCCAGTGTATAATGAGTACGGGTACACACCTGCTGCTGAAGCCAGCTGGAGCGGTGTGTCTGCACAGTTCTCCTGCCCGTTACGCACTGCAGCTCCCTCCACATTGGCCCCGGCGTCCAGGAGGAGCTGACAAACACACACACAAACGAAAAAAAAAAAAGAAAAATGAATATGTAAGAATTCTAACCATGTCTACACACTGCAGTCTATAATATTTCAAATGCAAAGTCTATAGATAATAGGCTCACCTCCACCACAGAGATGTGTCCGTGCAGCACGGCGAACGTGAGCGCTGCCCAGTGGCGACTGTCTGGGTGGACGGAGGGGTGTTTAGGAGAGCACGCAGGCACCTAGTAGAAACAAAATACAGCTTTGAAATACTGCAGCACAGAAAGCATCAGCAAGAGGCCTCTGAAATCTTTAAAGATAGCGGTAACATTCTTGGCATGCAGTAAAACCCCGGTGCATGGCGCGATCTAAGCAGTCATCGTCGCTGAATGCGCTCACCGCTAGGTCCGGATTAGCCCCGGCGTCGATCAGCATCTGGACCAGAGCCTCATCTCCAGCAGCGCAGGCGTACATGAGTGGGGTCATGCCCTGCATCACACACACAGCGGGAGAAGGAGACGGGTATGAAATTTGATTCGAGTTAGATGGATACTGTTGTCAAAGCTCAATATGGACCGCGTTCGAAACATAAGTCTTGAATATAATGCCCATAAAACCGCCTTGTGTGTAATACCTGGTCGTCCATGCTGTTGACTCCGTCTGGCCCCAGCAGCTCGATGGCCTGGCCTATTAGATCTGTGCGGCCACAGTTGAGCATGCGGAAGCCCAGATCCAGCTGGAACTTATCAGTGGCGGCTTTGGCATCCAGCCGTTTGAAGGAACTGAAACAGCACTCTGGCCTGGACAGAGAGAGGGAGAGAGGGGGAGGAAGATGACGGAGATGATGGGTGGAGGGTGGGAGAGAGTGCACTGGGGTCAGTTATGACACATAAAGATAATGTAAGTGAGAAAATAGGAAGGGGAGTGAAAAGGAAGGACAGCATGTAAAACTAGATAAACCAGTTGAAGGGAGAGGAGGCGAAGGATGTGTATTTGTTTCTTAAAACATTACAAATCACAACAACAAAAAAAAAAAAGCCAGGCCAAGGTCCTGACATCAGCCTGTGGTCCGAATCACTAGATGGGTGTGGTGTTTAAAGTCTGAGGGTTTCACAGATGGTCTTCGTCTACTGATACAGTAATGAATTAAGCGCCAGAGCAGGAGTGAGGTCATGTGCTGTGCTGTTCACCACTGTGGGCCCTTTCCTCTGCCAGCTCAAGTGTGGCAGTTCTACCACATGTGTTAAATGTTTATATGGGCTTATTATGAGGAAAAAGTCAGTCTAGCCTTTGCTCAGTTATATAAAAAGTGAAATGCATAGTGAGCAGGTGGAGCTCTTACTTCAGCAGTCGGGGTTCACAGTCGAGTCCTGGGAGTAGCTGGCGCGCTGTCTGTCTCACGTCATCGCTGTCCACTAACTGGCTGCGGCGGTGCTCTGCATGGACGATGGCCACGCGCATCCACTCCATCAGGGGCGGCAGCAGGAGGAAGGGTCTGTGCGGGAGACACACACGTCGCAGATAAACGCACTGATACACTATGAACAAAGTGTGTGGATAAACTCTTCGTTTCTGTTTGACAAATACAGAAATTGTAGACACTTCAGGGATTCTCATAGGGACTTTGAACGGGGCTCGATGTCGTCTCTACGCTTGTGATATCTGCAAGTCAAACTTTTATGGTACTTGATGGACCATGTAACAATAGCTACATTATTGTGTCCAATATGTATTTATTAACGCAAACTAGTCTTTAATTTTGTAATTAACGAGTTTGGTGCTTTTAAGTTTTTAACCTAAATTAAAAAATATAATGAATGGAACTTAAAGGGGACCTATTAGGCAAAAGTCACATTTAAGTCATTTGTAGATGCTCAGATCATTTCCCAATCCAAAAACATTCCCTGCTTTTTGTATTGGTGGCTAAAACAGGCCAATTCGATTTTCTCACTGTTGTGACCTCATAAAAGAGATACCAATCCACTGGCGTGCTCGGGTTCTGCTGTTCTCTGGAGGGGCGTGGCTCACGAGTAGCTCATTTACATAAACACAAACGGTGCATTTGCAAGAGAAGTGAAATGAAGGGTTTGAGATCTGAAAAATGCAAGATCTGATGGGTTTTTCAGCTGAAGCATTAACACACACTTTAATACACCTGTGTGGACGGAAACAGTTAGTAATATTAGTAAATAAATACATTCTGACTTCAAAATCACTGCCCGCACCTTTAACCTGCGCATGGATCATGTGTAATACTGATCATGTGAGTCTGAGGCGAGGCTTGTACAGGGTGGACTTTGGCTTCATCACACATCCTGAAACACACAGCTGCTCCTGCTCACACTCTTTCCTCACTTACTCACACACACACACACACACACACACACACACACACATACTGGCCATATGAATACACTCTCCGTGTGTGTGTTTTCCTTTAGACACTTATGTCTAAACAAGACAGGACTCGACTCTAATAGTGCATGCATTGTGCTGAATGGATGAGTTTACAGAGAGACTTTAAAGCCAACAGCACAATTATTAGACAAGTGATTTTAAATAATGTCAGCTGTGAAGAGAAGTATGATGTGTAAAATAACATGAGAAAATGGGGTCAAACAAAAAACCCCACAAGGAAGAAACAATTTTGGGGAAGTGTATACAGACTCGACATGTATACACGATTAGAAAGACATGTTGTTTTAACTTATCTCGGAATGGTTTTGTATGTGCGACTTGTAAGTGCCGTGTTTTAGTTCTTTGCTCTCAGTCCATAGGTAAAGCAGTGGCGTGTGTCTGCCACCAGGGGGAGTCTTTGGCTGTAGTCCTTTCTGAAGTGATCATGAATATGCCTCTTGGAAAGCTTTAACCTTTTCATTATTTTTGAAGGTTTTATTCATATTATATAAAATTTACTGCTACAAAAAAACAACAACTAGATGATATATTTTATGCTTGAACTTGAACAGAGTTTAACAGCTAGTTTTACATTCAGAATAAAATCAAGAAAATGTGGAGCAAAGCATCCATCTAGTGCTCCCTTCAGCTTAGGTCCTTTAAAGTATTTTCAACTTTGAGTGACCCTTGGCGAGAGATCAGATGACAACCAAAAAAAAAGTTTGCAGACTATATTTTGATGGAAGAAATCCTAAACTCTTAATCCTGAATCCTACAAAATCCTAGGGCAAACTAGACTCGTTGCTTAAGCTGACGGTAAACCAGTTTCTGTTAGGATTAATTATTGTGCACAGATAACTGAGAATCTTTTCAGAATCGGGAACTTACAGTTATGTGGAAACTGAGCTAAATAAAGAACTAAAGACTGAATAACATAAAGATTTATTTTCTCAAAACAACACAACTTGCAGTGATTGATTGATAGCATGCGTTTTTAGTGATCGTGCAAAACCAGCATGCAACACTTTCACTTTTTACATTTTATTACACTTTGACTTTACTAGCTAACTAATTCTTCATTTTTATTACATCACTTTAGCCTGCAGTTTTTAGGCAGTCAGTCTGAAATATGGACAACCAACAACACAGAACTGGGTAGCACATTGTAGCGTTTAATGGCCGAGCTGAAGTGTTGAGGAATAATCTACTGCTGTAAAAGGACCAATTTGGGACTCTTTTTCTCAAAAACACAAGGGGTGTTCAAGTCAAACCGGGACTTTAAATTGTGCAGCATAACAGAACACAGTTATGAGAGTAAAAGCTACCTTTTCTAAATAATGCACTACTACACTACTGCACTTATCCCAGCATATTACTAGTGCTTGGACATTATTAAGGTTGCTGTGATCAGAACTGCCTGCTTCACTCCTGAAACACTGGCCTCCCAGGAACTCCTTTAATGTTCCAAACATGCAGAAATAGCTTGGAGCGATGGGGGATGAGGCAGTAACTCCTAGCTGAGTTCCTGTAATGTAAAAGTGGTATTTATGAATGATTGTCTGTAGAGTTTCTACAGAAAGATGCGTCTGCAGTGCGCCCCGAGCCACCTGGGCCGTGTTAAAATCGTGTTTGCACAATTCAAAAGTTTTACTGCTGCTGAGAATCTCTGTGTAGACTGTGCTGGAAGTAAACGTCAGTTAGTTTTACACTTGTATCCATGGAAAAAATTTCATCACTAGTCCCGGTTTGAATTGAACACCCCTCATATAAACCAAAGAACCCTGCGTTTCTAAATTTAACTGTATGAATAGCTGCTGTGGACGGTGTCTGCTGCAAACGCTTTATCGCGTTGTAACAGCTTGCGTGGTTTTAATGCCTACCATAAAGAGATCCTTTGCCCAAAACGCTCATGGTGATCACTGTGGAAGTAAACGTGTCCTAAATAAGCCTTATTACTCTCCATCATCTTGAGCAACATATTTCCTTGTAATGTGTTTGTCCAGCTTAGTGCTGAGTCCCTGATCACTACAGTTCGTCCTACGTTGGATATTCGGATCGAAACCTGCAGCTGGAAACTCGCCGTCCTGCAGAGTTCTCTTCCTCCAGTGATACTGAAGCCGGGAGCAGGTGTGTTAGATTAGCGCTGCATCTGTAGCGGCAGCCGTGATATACACTCATCTTCACCCTGTTCTAATCCTAACATAAATCATGAAAAGGGTTTTTCAAAATGAGCTGCACTTGGGGAGGAGGTGTGACAGCGGGGACATGGTAAAACACAGGCGGCCCACTGAGAGCCTGCCAGTCTAACAAGACATATGCAAATGAAGCACACGGGGTGGAACGAGGTGCTCATTAAAGACAGCAAGCATGCGCAAGGGAGATGAGTCCTATCAACAACAACAGAGGAAAAAAAATAACACGGTGTCCCGGTCTCACGCTAACCCAGAATGCACTGCTGTCTTCACCAGAAGTGGATCTTTGTACTCGTAGGCCTGCTTTCAAGGGACCAAATGGATGAAAGTCCAATTAAGCGAGATCAGGACTATAAGGAGGATGTTTCAACACTTCAAAACAGATTTTTTGTCACCAGTGTGGGCAGAAGAGTGGAAATGTGCATCGTCATGCAAGATCACAGCGCCATTCTGCGGTCAATCCCAAGTTTAGGGCTTTAGCTCTTGAATAAGCAACTCATCATAACGAGCACTGTTGATTGTTTAACCATTTTTTCCTGATAATGTTCCAATACTGGCCGCCTTTCAGAATCCCACAACACTGTAAGCATCAATTTTCCAGCTGATGTTTGATTTTGGAACTTTTTCTTCGTCAGCGATTAAGGACGTTTCCGTTCCATACTCTGCGGTGATGAATCCATGTCTTGTCACCAGTAATGATTCTCTTCAAGAAACTTTCAGCTTCCTTAGAGTACTGGTCCAAATTGTCTGCAGATTTCCAAACGCTTCTGTTAAATGCAGAGCACAAATAAATCACTGCACGCTGCTCTTCTTTCGTGCAAAAAAGTGAGGCGTCCATTTTTGCTCGCGCCGCAGTTACAAATGAACTGATGTAGCACCTTCACACCTGCACAGCAGTGACTGGGGAGACAGTAGCCTTGAGCGGAAAGCGAGTGACGAGAAGACAATGCGGCTGACGGACGTTTTAATATAACCAGAGTGCTGATCAATTTTGACTCTCCCTCGTAAAAAACAGCAATATTATGCTATTATTATGGTATTTTTAGACATTCGTTTACAATAAGCATATTTAATTATGAATATATGTTTGTACCAAATGTTAATTTGTTTAGGCTGTGCTGTGGTAAATGATCAGAAGCTGCTTTATCCTGGTCGTGATGGATGATATTTCTGCCATAGTGCCCACCCCCACACTGAGAAATAAACACTCTTTGACAGGGAAATCCACTGTTATAGTGTCGTACATGAAAAACAAACACTGCGGGTTAATCCAAAGGGTCGGACTGACAAAGGAACCATTTAAAGTGTGGACCCGTTTCCTCAAACTGTGTAATTCGCTGTAATTAAGAGCTGAAATGACAGACTTGGACTGTAAATGAACATATCCTGCAGATGTTCTGCACAGTCCCCTAACACAATACATTACAGAAATATGTGTATGTGTGTGTGTGTGTGTGTGTGTGTGTGTGTGTGTGCTGATTCAGTGCGTGCCACCGTAAATGACTTGTATGTGTTTTAAATTGCTGTCTAATTTCACCACATTATCTGGAATTGAGCACAATGGTTTGATTGTGTGTGTGTGTGTGTGTGTATCACAGTGTGTGAGAGTAACAGATTGAAAACAGTGACAGGCACTACTAGAAAGATCAGATCAGCAAGAAAAAAAAGGCATCTTGCCAAAGAGTACGTCCTCCAGCACTTTTCCATCTCTAAATGCGATTATTGATCATTCAGAAGCTCTCAGGCTTGGAAACAACTAAACGAGAATTTGTTTTGGCACCCCCACTAACACACACACACACACACTTTTGATGAATAGTCCACTCTTGTGATCTGCTCCTATCTGAATGAAACTCAAGCAGTGTGAAACTCGAGCCCTTTCCGAACACTTCTAGCCTTTCCTTTGTTCACTTGCCACGGGGTTACAATGCTACGTATACGTGGCGGGCGTGTGTGGGCCCCTGGTGCTCTCACACGCTCGGGCCCTAGGTCACACCTCGACCACGACCCTCGCATCTGACTCTAGAGCTCAAGTTCAACGCCCTGAAACTTGAGTCGGTTCCACGGGCCACATCAAAGGGCGGATCGAATACGGGGCTCTGAAACCGGAGAGGGCTCCATGCTAATTAGCCTCTCCTGCGCTCACACAATGGACGGGTAATAGGGGACTCTTTCTGGGAGAAGGTCACACTTCAGATGTGTGATTGTGATTAGACCTGAACCACAGAGACCACACGCTCTGCTTGCTCGCTGGATGTTTAGGAAGTGCTATAACAGCTTTGAGTCACACGCTTTGCTAGCTGAAAACTCCAAACCGTCACACAGCTCTGTACTCAGAACACCCTGTGCCTCAACTTTTTTTTTTCTTTTCTCCTTTACGCTCTTAAATTTCATGTGGTTTAGCGAAACGTGATGATTAATCCCTGTGTTATTTTTACAGAACGAGGAGCTTAGATTATTTGCTTAAAGTTTAGGCGAGACACAAACACTTCAGACCAAAACTGTTTTTTGGCCAGACTCTTCAGTGCTGACAAAGCTTCTTTGAGTCGGTTCTCTCAGACGTTCCTAAAGCATGAGGTGCGCGCTTCTCTCCTTTATAGCTTAAGCTTTCTGTTATTGCTCAGAATTCAGAGTGGGTACCGCCCAATACACAAACACCATTGTTGTGTGTGTTCAGTACTATATTTCTCCATAAGTCGCTAAAGCTATTCGATACTAAAGCCATGCAATTTAATCGATCTTTTATTGAGTGATTCAAATAAATATTTTCATTCAGAATCGATTCACACATTTTGAACTATTTGAATAAAAGTTTCTTTAAAAATATTCCAGAAAACGCAAACAACTTTCACCTTCCACATTTAGCAAGCGCATTGCTTGTTCTTTTACAGTACTTATAAGTTTATGGGCGGTTGGTGCATCACCACCACCTACTGGACAGTGTGTCCTGTCCTACTGGACAACACAAGTGACACAGAATTTCAATGAATAGAATATACTTTCAGCTGTACTTGTACTAATACTAATACGATAAAGCTTGTAAGAAATATAGCCAGTCGACCTATGAGTCACGGCACTATAAAAACATTTGCTAAAATTTCTACATCACAGTTGTGTAACATTTAAAAGTGTTATGTAAGTGTGAAAGCAAATGCTAGATGATCCTTCACATAAATAGCGCCCAGCTGTCGATAAGGCTTCCATCAGGCTGATGTCTGCACTGCCCTTATTACTCAACTGCTTGTTGGAAGGATGTGTACTCAGGCAGATTTATCTGAATAAAACCGGTTGATTTCCATTTGGCAGACGCCCTATCCAGAGCGACTTTTGATCTTATTATACATCTGAGCAGCATTGAGAGTTGAGGGCTCAAAAGGAACAACTCGGTGGTCATGGGATTTGAACCTAGGACCTTCTGAACCATAGGCCAAGGCCTTAACCACTAAGCTACCCCTGACCACTTACTCTAAACCAAGCCATTTAAAAAAAGGATTATACATCATTCTTCTTTTTACCGATCATGATGTAATTTGTATGTTCTATGTACTGTTCTTCTTTTACACAGTGTGACTGAAATTGACTTTTGAGATCATTCACAGGCAAAACCGAGTTGGTGGTGCATTGGGTACACCTGCCAGCTCACACCTTCAGGGCTCAGGTTACTGAAACCTGGAGTTTCGCATGCTGTCACATCGGCTTTAGTCCGACTTCTCTGGTTTCTTTCCACCTCCTAAAACCATGTCGGTGGGTGTAATAGCTGTGATTGACCAGCCTAGGTGTGAACGAGTGTGTGCATGTTAGTATGCACCCAATCCAAGGAGCTACCAATCCAAGGCCTACCTCACAGCGAGTGCTCTCGCGACTGACTATAGATGCAAAGTGGTTTCTGAAGAAGAAATGATAATCATGAGCTTAAGATGATCCTGAATGAGCTTTATGACTAAAATCGGAAAAAAATGAGTCGACATTACATATTTTCAAAAAACAGTTCGGCCCAGTAATATACAAATACAGGGATTAATTACCAGAAATGTGATATATTTTGGCATAATTGTTATTACAATACAGTTTAATAATTAGAGCAATGAGGAAACCACTACTACACAAACTTGATCAAGAAGCTGCACAACTAGAAGACATATAGTGAATTGTATAGTATAGAGTGAATAATATAATATAGAATTCAATTCAGTTTTATTTGTATATTGCTTTTAACAATTGCAGCTTTACACGATCAAAAGAAATTACGGAAGTTTGTATGAAACGTATATGAAAAGTGTTATATCTTTCACTATGGGTTTACATACTGCTCAACAACATAGAGAAAGTGGGAGTGTGTGTGATCTGAATGGATGTTTATGTAGTACAAGCTTCACTCGTGTGAGTCACAGTCGCTAATGTAAGTCAAAGTAAACCCTTGAGAAATGCATGCTTTCATTGTGGACCAGCCCATGCTGTGTCTCTGGCTAATAGGTTTCACCAAGTTTCTGGAGATATGCTATTTATCTGATTAATCCACATGCATTTGTAATGGGTTTATAAAGCTGTTCCAATCAATCAGCACCTCTTTTGCTAATCAGCAGGCACGCTGTGTCAGCAGTCATCATATATAAGCTTTATGTCTTAAGAGGCAGAAAGAGGGTCAGTGTGTCATCTATTCATTGCAGCCTCTCATTCATCCACCGTCGCTTAGCACCAAGAGCTCCTCTTCACCCCTCTGCCCCCTTTCTGTCTGCCTTTCTTTTTTTTTTCACTTTCCCTCCTCTCCATAACAGACATGCCTTGGGCTGTTGTAAAACATCCATGTGTCACGGTAACCCCAGCTTATGATAGGAAGACCCTGAACAGTGGCGTTACAATTACTGAGCTGTGTCAGGACCACACAGCGTGCCACAGAGACACGGGTTGAGTTTCAAACAAAGCTTTAATATCTTTTTTAATAGCACCAGAAGCACGCTGGGGAATCTGGGAGTAAGGAGCCAGGCCCGAGTTGAGGTACTGCCAGGGCTTTCATTCCATTACCACACACACACACACACACACACACACACACACACACACATACTGCAGATCTTTGCTAGGTGCTGTTATCCTGAAGATGTTGAGCTCTTTGAAGTGCGCTGCCGCTGCACCTTTGTTGTTTTCCGCTCAAGTTTGTCGTTTAGATTGCGGTTGCGGCGCAGCACAGAGGCCAGCAGCAGATAACGCCTTACACTCTGCCTTAAGCTTAGTTATCCTACTTACATGTGTGTGTGTGTACAGGCTCTGATAGTCATTAACAAACAGCATGCAAGCCTTAACAGTCATCATCGAGACTATCAAAGCATCATGTGGCCGTTGCTCTTGAGCACATGCACCTGGCGTGAGTGTGAGCAGACTGCTTTGCCGATACGATTTGGATTTAATGCAAAAGGTTTGCAATCAGAGTAAGGATTTAGGGTTTAGAGTAAGGTACAAGTGACAAGAAATGTACACCACCTGGATTCTCCCTATTGCAGTAATCTGTGGTCATTAAGTTGGTGCAGCTCGTTAAGCTGCTGCTGACAGGTTAATCCCAGCCTTTTTTTTAGGAAGAGCTCTATCATTGTGTTCAGGGATGAAACCCTTTTGCTTCATCGCTTAAGGAAAAGAGCAGAGAAGACAGTCTGGTGTAAGGTCACCTTTTAGGGCTGACAGTAACGTCTTGATCCTATTGTTACTTTCCTGTAAAAATCCGAGAACTCCTGTCTAAAGAATCTATGTGAAGGGCTTTCTTGGGTTAACCTGCTTTCACCGCTCTCTGTGCTCTTTTTTTCTTACGGCATTATTCTTACTGCATTAAATATTTGTTGGGTTTAAAACCGTTCTTTGTGTCTATTTAAACAAGCACAATGTGGTGACAGAAAACATGCACCAACAAGTGCTGGGTTCATTCCATTGTATGGTAAAAACTCTTGGAACATCTTGGAAATGTTTCAACCAATAGGAGGCATTGTAGGAGGAGCTATACAGGAACAAAATCGTGTTTGTCGATGCACAATGCATGCATTTCACATAAAACGAATGGACTTGGAAGTAATGCATGCCTAATCCTGCATTTAATGTTTTCAACTTAAATGTTTAGAGTTTAGATGGAATGTTCTCCTACTGTATGTTGCCATGCACCAGTCTATGAGATAGGGTGTAGGCGGGGCTTTAGTCATTCACGCCAAACTTTTACCTAAAATCATGACCTCAATACATTATAAACACTAGAAATGTGTTAACGTTGCCTTACTGGAGATGAGGGTGTTAAAATAAACCACCTCAGAGAGAACCCTATTAAACTTCTAACTGAACAAAGTCCCACAACAAAGACATTGAGATGGGAAATTAAGGAGAACTTCACAGCTTCGCCATATAATTACCACATCTAATCCTCCCTTCAGGCTACGTGGTTTCTTCCACTTCACATGTAGGCTATATGAGCAGGGCCATCAGGTGTTAATTAATGTAGCCTAAAGGGGAAAAAGGTGCTCTGGGACCTTACCTCTCTTTGCTCAGGGCCATTCGGGGTGGCTCCAGGTTGGGATTCTCCATGGACTCCATCTGAGGGCAGCGCAGGAAGTAGTAGAGTGTGTGCAAGGCGTCTGGAGACCAGGAGACGGGCTGTTGGCGGACATGGCGAGCCGGACTGACTCCGACCCGCACCGAGCCCAGCCGCTGCATGTGGTGCATGGCCCGTGACACCAGGTCACCTGATCGGAGGGAACAGAATATGGTCAAAATAATAAATAATATGCTGAAAAAGCAAACTCAAGACTGACTCAGGTTTATTCAAGTTATCTTATATGTGAATACTGTTTATTTACAGATACTTTAACATACTAGCATGAAAATATTTGGAGAAAATATGCTACTTTAAAAAAAAAAAAACATTTTAAATACCCTTAAGAAGGCAAGTAAAGTATTATTTTACTTTTAGGTGTTAGTTCCAGATTTAATTATGGTGTCCTACATAATTACATGAGAAGCTTTCAGAAAGATGTGACAGCCTCTCATCTCATAGCTTGTCTGAAATACTTTTGGGATGGTATAGGATTCCAGACATATGTCAGTTAAGTAATGTTGCCAGAGGATATGTGCGGTAATTACAATCTATTCCCATGGATATGTCATCTCAGTATGAGTCGTGGTGAGGAAAATGTATTCTTTAAACATTCCATGTGTACTAGCAACACTTGTTTTAAATTATAACCTGATTGTCCTGAGATTCATGTGAAGCATGCGGTGTCATCTGCTAGTGTTGGTCCAGTGTGTTTTATCAAGTGCAAAGTCAACGCAGCTGTCTACTGGAGATTGTAGAGACGCTACATGCTTCTGTCTGCTGACAAGCTTTATGGAGATGCTGAGGGAAATAAGGTTTGAAATATATCGTATATTTTATTCAATTATTTTATTAGATAAAATAAACTACCAGTCAAAAGTTTGAATACACTGATGATTTTTATTTCTTTCTACATTGTAAAACACTGCTAAAGGCATCCAAAATATGCAAGATATTGAGGTGTATCTGCCACTTATGCTCTGTAAAGTCTTCATAACGGCACTAATCTGAGGTTCTGGTTGTTAATTGGTGATTTTTGAGGCTGGAGACTCTAAATGAACTTCTCCTCTGGAGCAGAGGTAGGTTATGGTCTCGCTTTCCTGGGAAGGTCTTCATGAGATCCGGTTTCATCATGGCGCTCGATGGGTTTTGCACTTGGCAATACTGTTCTTGCAAGAACTGATCCAGAACAGCTGACCTTAAAATAACAACTGACTGTTGTTGTTGTACCTAATGCAATGTGTGATTTCATAGTTTAAAAATCCAGTCTTGTTCTAGAATGGAGAAAATAAATCCAAACTTGTGTCCAAACTTTTGACTGGTACTATATACATGTATATATTTAGGGTTACTTGTAATTTTATAGACGGTACACAGACCTAACTAGAGTTTGTAATTTAAAAGTCAACACTTGAAGTAATATGCATACGGATTGTGTACTAATGGCGTATTTAAACATTATTCAGAATAAACTCAAAT
>JAOVVA010000010.1:7668118-7707281 GCA_028565275.1 Leiocassis micropogon
TGATAATATCATATTGTGGTATCATGATACTATTGTATTGTGGTATCGTGATACTATTGTATTGTGATAATATCGTATCGTGTTATACATAGTTATACTGACCATTTTATGGCAACATAACCTTGTTGTAGAAAGAACTGTTTTTACGTCTCTGATGAAAATAAAGGCATCACAGAAAAAAGCATGATTTATCTTAAAATGTTTAATTAATTCAAGATTTCAGTAGATATGGACCTTGTCAAACTTACACCCTTAATTCTTTAAAACAAGCATCTTTTGTACAAGTTACTCAGAAATGTAATACTCCTACACACTGTAGGACCTGATCTTAATTTCTGCTGTGCTGCATTTGTATGGGCCTTTTAAACCTTGGTGGGAATATTTGCTCGCTTTTTCCTCTCTTAGAACAGAAGGACCTTTTTGTTCTAATTGAAGACCAGCTTTCCTTCTCCACTACGTAACCTTTACAATTAGGAGAGAAACCACTAAACTGGCCTCCGATCAGATGTGAAGGAACTCGTCCTCTAGCTGCTCTGCGCTGTGTCAGATGTAACACGCTGGGTCGAGAACACTAAGCTAGTCACCTCTAAAGGATATCGTGTGCATTAAAAGAGAACGGGAACACAATCGCACTGCTGTTCAGAGCAGACTCTGAGTGACAGGGTTAAGGTAGCTCTGACCGACCAATACCACAGCCTGGGTGCATGGAAACCGAGCCCGAGGAACCCGAGGAACGCGTGATCCTTACACACTGCTAACGCATCCCGTTTGGGACGTATAGGGTAGCGAACCGTGAAGTGTACTATCAAGGGGAATCAGATAGAGAGGCTGAAAACAGCCTGCTTTCTTTATGAAGGGTATACTTGTGTCCAGGCCTTTCATCCATTGTTGTATCAAATACAGTACCTTTATGCTTCCTCTATTTCAGCTCAAAAGGGCCAACCCTAGTTCCAGCTCCTGCTGTCGATTTGCTCTTCCCAAAAACAGTTCACGCCTATGATTCATCCTTACTTCTGTGAATATTCTCACATGGATACTGTTTGTACCCATAAACTACTGCGGTTATCAGCAAGACCATTTGGTCATACCGAACGTATTTCGGCACAATTAGTCAGGAAAATGTACTACCCTACTGTTAACTGTGTACTGTAAGGATTCATAAGCCAGTGTCACCCTGAAGAGCATGAGTTCCCTTTTGACTCTGGTTCCTCTCTGTTTCTTCCTCATCTTGCATCAGGGAGTTTTTCTTGCCATCTGACTAAACTGTTAGGAATCTGAATCTACATCCTGATTTCTGTGTAGGAACTAAAAACTAAAGGTTTTCTCCTGTTTCAAGAAAAACAAGCAGCAACTATTGTATGGACACGTTCTATGAAAGGTAGAATCGGTCTCAAGCAGCTTTCTTCTACATCTCAAGCTGAGGAAATCACCAACCATGAAACAGCAGTTCAGTCAAAAACACTCTATTTTCTGCGGAAATGCTTCTTAAATACAAGCGTAGGGCAATTTCCCCTTTACCTGTATCTCAACATTTCCTGACGATCATACTAATCATACTGATACCAAAAAAGATTACTGCAATGCCGTTTTTCTTAGAATTACTGGATTGACTATCCTCTGTTTTATAGTGGAAACCTGGTAGAAGGCAAAGTCCCAAACCTCACTTTCCTGGCACAGTGTCTGTGATACCCAAGCCAATTATCCTGTGTCTAATATACTGCCTGTAATTACAAAGAGCCTTTCTTTCCCCAAATGATTTCCTTGCATCTCATTTATGCTTTTACCTGCTTGGCACAACAGGTTTCCTCTACAGAATTTGGCTTTAATAAATCCCAAATCAGAGGTCATCAGAGAAAATGATCAGCGAGCAGGAGGAAATAAAGTGTAAGGGTTTGAGCATGTGAACGAAATTTTCCCTGAAAGTAAGTAAACCCACGTCAAAAACACGGCTACATGGTTTCCAGCCCTCAAGGCACAGAGACATACAGATGTGAAAAATGCTGCTTGGTGACCTGTAACCTTTACACCTTCATGAGACACCCAATCTCCCTTACACACCACTGCAGTCATCAGTAGGGAGCAGAGACCTTGAGGCCTCTGGAGGAACAAAGCTTCTTTGTCATCGCCCACCCCACTACTTAGATAGCATTGTTTCCCCCCGTGTGCCACACCAGGCACGTGTTCGGCGCTAGCCTCTAAACGTGGGCTCCTCTAATTCAGACAGTATGTCCAATTACTGTGAGAGAAATCCAAACTGGTGATTACACTGGAAATGATGAGTAGAATAATGATCAACGAATAATCATCTCACTGCCAATGAAAAGGTTTACGTTGAGATATCTCCCATTCCTAAATGCAAATCTTTCCATTATAGAGGTTCTTTCTCCTGGAATTACAATATAATGACCATCTGTAACAAATTCGGCTTAGTCTGAATGCTATTGTCGACATGCCATCCTGCTTGAATCTCAATAGCATGCCCTTGCATATTTAGATGCCATGCTGATCAAGATCTACATGACACGTCTCCACAGGGGACAGCCTGCTGCTTCGGTTTCTTTTCTTACTCCAGGAAGGAAAAAGAACCATGCGAACATCTCAGTGAGTCCAGTTAACTGCCTTCCTCATGGGGTAGGAGACACTTGTCCCAGAATTCCACAACTCTACAAGGCATTGTTTGCATCACTGATTGTCCCTTCCCCAAGGACTCAGCTGCTGTTTAAGTACAAGTACCTTGAAACTTTTTCTCTAAAAGACAAACATCATGAGAGGAGTGCTATCTCCGTGTCGCCCTCCTTCCCCCTTAGTGTAAACACAACACCGTTATTCAGATACCAGCGTTCAACCAACCAACCGCACCCCTTAAAGAATCAGCAGCATGGAAACTCTCTGGAGAGGATCAGACTGGTGCAAACAGGTTTGCAATGAAGATAGATATTAAGGATTATTGATGAGATGATATATCAAAAATGGCTTATTGATCACAGCACAATGCAGCATCCATCAAAGCCGTCTCACCCCTAAGGCACAGTACATCAGGGATAGACAGCGAGCAGCAGGCCTGAAGGCAACAGGAAGCCTCTGGCCCAGAGGCCCCAGGGACCACCCACAGGAACCCTATTCAGACGTGAAGACCAGATGGAAAAAGCCAAAAAAAAAAAAAAAAGGAATTGGGGAGGGACTGCTCGTTGCTTTGCTTAAAAACCTCTCCATCTGCCCTCCCACAAAATTCTAAAAGAAGGCCTTAAGGAGGTACACAGGCCTGTGAAATCCCGAGACTTTTAGACATTTTTAGATGACTGTAGCATAGGCATTTCCTGACCAGGCCCGGGTGAAGAAAAGGTCAAACTTTTTTTTTTTTCTCAAGAAAAAATGTGGAACAATGAGTAACTAATGCCTGACAGATTGCTACCGTTTAATACGCAGATCCTCACTAAAGATACTTTCTAAACTTCATAAAACCTTCCAAGGTACTTTCCTGACAGCACAGCAACTACTACATCTGATTATTCCTATGGCTTTCAGACCACCACCCAAACAAGTCTAAAAATGGGGTCGGGTGGACATCCATCCATCATCCCCACCACCAGCTTTTGTGCACATGGCCTGCAACCTGGGTCAGATTTGTCTTCACTGCCCTGTCTGTGTCCTTAGAGAACAGCATAGCTAGACACCCTTCCATTAGCCGTGGACTCTGTGCTCTGAAATAAACACCAGATTCCTCCACAGAACCACGAGCACAGCCTGGTGCCCACTGACTTTTAAACAACAGGGGAATCTCAACATAACCATGTATGCCAGGGTGCATATTTACTTTTTAACAATCATGGAGTCATGTTTTATACTTGAAATAACTCTCCTAATGAATTTGTGTAGAAAAATCTTATTTTAGTCCGCGGCACTATTCCGTGATAATGAGGTTGTGTGAAAGAATGAGCAAGTTTCAGCATCCCGTGTGCGTCACGCTTTCCTCTATTGAATTTGAAGCGTAGGGAGGTGATAATTGTTTTTCTCTCACTGCTATTTCAGGGAAAGATAGGTATCCTGACAGCCAGGCTGACGGCACGCTAGCTGGTACAAAATCTGCAAAATGTGTGAGAATTATTTACAGGCATTCACAGCTTGACTCCAGAGGAAAAAAAAATATATATATAAAACAGTTTATTCTTTCCGTTTTGGTGTTGAATGATTGCTTCCCAAATGATTTTGCTTCAGTGAAATCCTCCAGAAGTTCTTTTTGTTTCTGCTTTCCCACGAGTTACAGGCTCCTTGTGGTCACTCCATCCATGAACCACTAACCAAGAGCTCTGGTGCGCTCACACGGGGAAAACATTCAGATGTGTGTTTTAGGCCAGGAGAGACGCGTCCGGATGCTCGGCTCGCGTTACAAATCTCAGTAATCGATTTTAATCTGCTAACTTCGAGGTATGAATCTCAAAACTGTTGCTGCTTTTCTGAAATAAAGAGCTGGCACTGGTTCAGACTGCTACATGAGCATAGTGCTAATCCATTTCCCCTCTGTGGACGAAAAGCATTTGATTTTCACAGATCGCTCTATCGATGCACTCTGCCATTTGTCCAAGACGGTAAACCCATAATAAGAGCTTAAAGGGTCTCTATTCACACCAGTGAATGTAGTCCACACCTTGCAAAAAGTTTGAACAATACTGTAGCTATGAGAAGCTTCCTGAAAGAAAAAAAAAAAACAAAAAACGAGTAACTATTGCTGAATGAGCTGGGCCTTGATGTCCATTCTGACAGAGATGATCCAAATTGCTCTCTCAAGCTTCCAGCTGTTACAGCTTTGCTCTCGGAGATGATGACAATTCAAGACTCATATACTGACAGAGGCTGAGGTTTGGCAACACTTCGGCGCTCCACAGAGTTTAACCAGGATGAGAAGCGCTTAGTAGAGATGCAGACTTAACTACTGTTTTTATGAGCAACAGAGACAGAGGAATAAAACACATGGCAAAGGACCATGCTGAGCTCATGCTGGTGTCTGAGGTAAATAGTAATAATATACAGAGCACCTGCGCGAGGAAGGAGAAAACCCGTTTGGAAGTGAATGCTGCCATGGTCATTTCCACTGTAGAAAACAAGTCAAGGCTAGGTGTGATGATTAAATGCGAAAATGAATATAATTCATATAATTACAATGTCTCTGTAATGATGCTTTTTCTCACCAAACTGTTACTTCAATTGTTGAAGGGATAAATAGTTCACGGTGTCCGTGTAACAGCACAGCAGGTGCTGGTAAAACAATCCACGTGTAGGTGACCCACAGGGCTCTGTTCTGGTCACGCCTAGGTTAGTGCTATTTATGATCCGACGCTTTGTGGTATAGCCGTTGGAGGACGAATACATACCTGCTGAAACTTTAAACCCCTTAAACACTCGAGTGTTTTTTCATTAAACTGGACCATAAACGTTAATGAACAGGGGTGTGTGGAGAAAATAGTTAAGATCACATAAAAAAGAAGAGAATGATGCAATACATCACAAATAGTATAAAACACAGTGCTTGTTCATAGGAAGGGATTTAACTAATTTACATGTTTTATTTCTGCACTTAGTATTTTTTTATAGAAGTAACAGCATTAACTAGAGATACACAGAGTGCAATTATTTTAACATATGATTTTTTCTATTGCAATTATTTTTTTTTACTTTTCTGTAACTCTCAATTTTTGTAAAAAAAAAATAAAATCATATTTTTGCAACAAACGCTGAAATTTCAATTAACAGTTACATTTCTCTGCAATTCAACTGCACAATAGCTCTTTTGTGCAAATAAAATGCAATAAATTATTACTTTATAAACACCGGGTTATAATAAACAAATGTTGGAAAACATCCTCTTAATGAGATTAATTGTTC
Source organism: Leiocassis micropogon (assembly GCA_028565275.1). Classification (NCBI taxonomy): domain Eukaryota; kingdom Metazoa; phylum Chordata; class Actinopteri; order Siluriformes; family Bagridae; genus Leiocassis; species Leiocassis micropogon. The sequence goes on from JAOVVA010000010.1 coordinate 7,673,999, forward strand.
AATTATTCGCTGTTAGTTCACATAAATAAGCTTGACATTTAATAGTTACATATCACAGTTTAAATTGCAATCACATGTGTTAAAATAATCCCTTTTCTTTTTTCTTTTTTTTTTTATCAAATTATGTAATCCTACTTCAATAGTTCAAAAAAAGCATTTCTCCAGAGCATTGAGAATTTAGGAAATTTGGAATGGTAAAAAAAGCTAACATTACCGTTAAGTGTTTTCCTATATACTTTTTTTCTATTATGTTTTATTCCTCATCTAATGGATATTATACAGTAATTCCTGAATAATGCTCCAAGATGAACACCTTAAATGAGTTAAGAAGTGGAAAAAAATAAAACTTGTCACTCTTTAAAGTCGACCTATCATGCAAAACTTTTTAAATAATTTTTAGACATTCAGATGTGTCTCCAGAAAAATGTGCATTTCTGGTCTCTATGCTTGTACAAGCCAATTACAGTAGATTTCCCCTATTGTGACTTCATATAAGAATAGCCCCTCCCCCAGCTTGTTCCTCAACTGTGTTGTTCCCTGGTGGGTGTGGCACAGCAGTAGTTCACTTACATAGACACTCATCTGAGGAGTGGGAAAAAAATGCAAAAATGATCTGAGGCGTATTTCAGCTAGAGCATTAACTCTAGGGACTTTATGGGACCTTTAATCTGTGACTTTCTCTGTACACATAGACAGAATATCACGAAATGTCTGTGGCTTTGGTGTTGTGCAAAAAGAAAGTAATAAAATTTGCAAGCTCTTTTTCCTTTACCCGACTGCTGTCTGGAATATTTCCTGTGTCCTTCTCCTTTTTACTCCACCAAGTCAACTCCCATAACAAACTGATGTGTCACACGGAACGAGCCAAAGTGCGAACAAGTAATCAAATCACAGCTTGATTCATTTACTAAGTTTTGCTTTTCTTTAATGACAGAGAGTTAATTAAGTCGAGATGATAATGGCGGCTTTGTCTCTGCCCGAGCTTCGCTTACAGATGGCCAGTATTAAGTCTACACCCCTATTATGAGCGACGGGGCAGATGTAACGGCTTTCAAATGGATCTAACCACAAAGACAGTATGTTCTACTCACTGAGGACAAAAGTGTCCAGTCACACGTCTACATCCCCAACCCCCTTGACCAATTAGCCTTCGGGCAGAGAACAAAGCAATCCATACACAAAACACACATGACTTGTATAATGATAAACCCAATCTGTATCAGCAGTCTCTGTGAAGGAGAAAAAGCATACATCAAACCCTCTCATTGTTCTCTGTGACCGAGGAAAGATTTAATAAGTTATCGTAAATATCCTACCTTCCAAATGAAAGCTCTGTAGACGGATTAGGCCTGAGCTCTTAGAATAACTGTTCGGGCCATGTTTGTACAGAGCACATGTCCTCGCCACATGTGCATTCCATTTTCGGTGCGCATAGTAATTGCTGCCGGTTGCAGACGAGCTCCTCTTGGACAGTTATCTTCATCACATGAGCTCAAGCCTAAACACACAAGTCCAGCACACAACAGGTGCTGTGAATGACAATAAGACTGCCAGGCAGGCTTCTTTAAGTGCGACCGCATGCTTCCAGGGGTCAGAGGTCAGCTATAAAGCTGATGCTATATTCAGACGTTCGTATTGACTGAGAGTGAATCAATCTAAATGGGATGTTAATGGAGGGTTCAATATGCACAGTTTGTTTTGAGAACTTGCCCTGATGAGAATAAGAAGGAGAATGTAATTATTAAATGGAAACACTGAGCATTTTACTACCATGAACTTTCCACAGCTTCGTGTAAAAAGCAAGAAACTAAATGTCAAACAGATCAGTGAGGTTAAATTCTCACATTTGAAGGTTGTGGTGTTTTTATATAATAGTACAGCTGTGACAGTGGTAGTGTAATTTAAATGAAAGGGTAATATTAATGTGTTCGTAGGTAGTCTGTGAGCATTTCTACAGCGCCGGCTCATACTTAAGGGACTTGCATGCTTGCCGCTCCGACTAATCTCCGCCCAAGTGTAAACAGACTACAGTACTAGAACAATTAATCACATAGAAATTGAAATCACAATATCGACCTGCGTAATTTCTTAATCATTATTACAGGTAATGTGTATTGTTTAATACTTTTTGGTTATAAATTAATATTGGCAAACATCCTCTTAATAAGATAAGTCATCCAATTATCCGCTGTTAGCAAATAATAGAATTAAGGTTACATATTTCAGTTTAAATCCTAAAACAAAAGAAAAATAAACATGCAACATAATCACATGTAGGCCCTCCACATCCTGCCACTGTGTCATTTTATTTATTTATTAATTTATTTATTTTATTTTATTTTGTCACTTTTTTTTACAGTCTATTTATGCAACTAGACCAGGGATGTTCCGCTGGAACAGGAATTCCGCAGGAATTTTTTGGTTGTCAAAATGTTGTGCGGGCGTTAATCCGCCAATGTTACGGATGTTGGAACAATTAGTTTTGGTTGTTTGAATGACTTTGATGAAGGGACATGGGAGCAACTTTGACTTCATGATGATGGAATAACGTTGAAGGAAAAGCTCGTATAAAGTAAGCGGAAACAGGAACCCATTGTTTCACTGAATTCCCATATTAATAAATGCACGTAATTATACATAGTTATGTAACAACTATGTAACAGCTGAATAACATGACATTTTATTCACTAATAAGTTGCAATCACTGTGGTGTAAGAGGAATAAAGCACTTTAAAGAAGTGTGCTGTTCGAGGGTGGGAATCTGCTTCGGGGTGGTAACAGTAACTCTGTCATGGATGACACTCCTCCTATAACAGGATCCAACCCTCAGGACCTAGTAGTAACTACAGACCTACATTCCTTTCATATTTGCAAAACTTTTCCAATTAGTCGCTCTCTTTCTCTTGCGCTAGATAATTTATGATAAAAAACTGAATATCAGGCTTTAAGTCAAAAGATTTTTTTTTCTTTCTCAAATCCAGTTTTTGACATCGAACTAAAATTAGAAGCAGGTACTTAAGAAGGGTTTTCAAGTCAACAGAACATAACATAGTTATGAAAGTGAAAACTACCTTTATTTTCTTATGTAATCCCCTGCTACACTAATGCACTTATCCCAGAGTTTCACTAATGCGTAGATACCAAAGTTTTCACTGAGTGCCAGAGCCATGACTGCTGAAATACTGGCCTTCCAGGACTTCCTTTAACGGCCCAAACATGTGGAACAAGGTCAGGACTGTATGGGGATCAGGCAATGACTCCTAGACAAGTTCTTGAAATGTGCGAGTGGTGTTGGTGAGTTATTGTGTGTACAATTCTCACAAACAGATGCATCTCTTATTCAAGATGGTGACAAGTTACCTGTCGAGGATAAGGCGTTCCACTCACTGAATGTTCATGGGAACGACCGCAACCCGCTCCGAGCCACCATGGCCGGGATCGTCATACGGCCTCCTTTAAAACGTTTGCAAATATTTCACTAAACGTCTCATAACCATACCGTGCTTAGAATTTCATCACAAGTCCCGGTATGACTTGCACGCCCCTCGTATTTAATTATGTCTTTCAATTAACTGACACTCGTGAGCTATGCGATGTGAACTAACCCGAAAGAGAAAAAAAAAGCTTTGTTTCGTTGTCAGGTTGCCTTTAAGGGAGAACCTGCTCCACTCTTCTTAAAACCCAGTATTTCAAGGCTTTCCATTGAAAACAGATCATCTTTCTCATCGCTTCCAGGCCACTTGGAGAAAAAAAATCCAGATCATCCAGTTCATCTTCACTGATGGCACAGACAAAACATGCCTCGACTCCTCCGATGCAAATGCGCAGATACAAATTACTCACAGACTTCCACATCAAAGCAGGGGAATGCGGGAACGCAAGATTTCCAGCACAAAAGCAGAAGCACCAGGGGCTTCGAATAGAGAAAGTACGTTTGGTTGTATTTTCAGGTAGACTGATTGTTTTGTCTGCATGTGCGGTCTTCAAAGCTCGCAACAAAACAAGCCTCGCCTGTGGATGTTTCCCACCGGCTCGGTATCGGGCTACTTTAACGCAGCACAGACGGAATTTCCACCAAGACTCTGACACAAAGTTACATCATTTCAGTATATCATTTATAGTCTGGGAGCCTGAGCTTGTTCGAATCCATTCTGGGAAAAGATACGCACATATACTGTCGGCATTTCTCAACTTAACACAACTATGGTGAAGCCAAACGCTATTCCGGCCACGACATGCTTTTCTATCACAAAAGATAGATGAGATGTCTGCAATATGCCTGTGTAATATCACAGTACACCACTGATGTCATAATAAATGATGTTGCATTGCAGAGCACTTTCCATCAAAACTGACGGTCTAACTGGAAGCAGATGATTAGACGGTAATACTTTTCTTATTATTAAAAGTTGTAAAATATTTAAATGATTCATGTAACTTATAGCATAACTTTACATTTAAATCTGTTGTTTTCCTTTTTTTTGACTATATTGTATACTACAGACAGTATATTGTGTACCATACATAGAAGTGTAAATTATTATTATTATGATGTGATATTTTGGTCATACTGCCAACCACATTTTGCCATTTTGACTACAGTCTATACGTGTAAATATACATGGATTTGGATACAATGTTGCGGATGTTGGAACAATTAGTATTGGGTTGTTCTTGAAAGTCTGAATGACTTTGATGAAATGACATGGGAACAACATTGACTTTATGATGATGAGTGATGATTGAGTGAATGCCGCAACACAATACTACAGAGTGGTCAAGGGTAGTTCAGTGGTTAAGACCTTGGCCTACAGTTTGGAAGGTTCCGGGTTCAAATCCCACGCCCACCAAGTTCTCCCTGTTGGTTGCTTGAGCAAGGCCTTTACAACATCGTGCAACGTTATCTCAGCGTAACTTCAAAGTCATGCTAACTTTCAAAAACAGCGTTATCTAGTGGGCGGAGCCATCACAACTATCTTATAACTGTCTCACAACGTTAGAGCTCCCGGGAGATGTTTCAGTGGAAAAACAAAACAAAAAGAAACTTACTTTACTATTTATTGCAGCTTCTGTACCAGATCGTTTGTCGGGGTTTATCCGATCTTAATCATTTATGTCTATTGAAATTATTGAAATTGGCTTATCATTAGCTGCTGTTTTAATACTTGATGTCTGTTAGCAAAATAAATCAAATCATACTTCGTACACCACATTTCATTTAAAAAAATAATAAAACTTCCAACTTCACATTCTGTTCTGATAAACCACAAAATCAGGGAAATAAACACTTGATTAGTGAGACCTAATGGACTAAAAATATGGACATCAGTTACACAAGCCAACAGTCTGGCTGAGCGTATCTGCGCCAGCATCTCGTTAATCTCAAACATCCGATCTCACACGGTTCCAGGACCGAGGCGTAGCAGATCTTGTCGTGCTGTCTGTTAAGCGCTCCATCTGTGTGCTCAGAAGGAAGACGAATTGAAAATGTTGTAGCCTGTGCGGTCTGAAACAAGAATCCTGGCTATCTCAGTCTCTTCTCTGGCATTCCCACCAACAGCCACACACACACACACACACACACACACACACAGACATCAGGACTTACAGGAGAAACAAAGCCCTTCCCATTAAAGAAAAAAAAAAGCCTTCTCTGCTGATGCGCTGATTTGTTTCCGTCTTCATTAAACTTTCATTCTGATTCATTTGTCTCTAGGAACCTCGTCATCTTGAAAGCAAATGCAACAAAAGGCCGTGTAGACAAATGGACTCTGGCGTGCGACTGCTGCTTTCAGAAGCCAGTATCTCACTCAAACCAGAATGGTTTATGGCTTGGAGGCTTTGTGCATTTGTGGATTTGAATGCTGTAAATGGTACTATATACTTAGTGCGTGCGTGTGTGTGTGTGTGTGTGTGTAAGCGAGTTTGTTTGAGTTTGCCGTTCTGTGACTCTTGTGCATTTGATAGTACAGCTCGTAGGGGAATTTCAGAGAACATTACAGACAGAGGCATTACTGAGATATTTTAAGACGTTAACTGGACGCTTGAGACTGGGAAAAGTGAAGACATGCTGTGTGTTGCCTGAGACCATGGTTTCTGTGAACATGTTTGGAAAATGAACGATTTCACAATGGCACCGCTGGAAAAAGATTATTTCAGCATTACAGTGTCAAAGAAGAAAAAAAGCGAGCAAATATATAAACAACACCTAACAAAAGTTCATTTACGCTGAGGAATCTGCCTCTGCTTTGTTCGAGCGCCTCGCGGTTCAAGCTATTGAATGGTTCGAGGCGGAAATGGCTGCTTAGGCATGACAATAATTCATCTGTGCTGAGGAGGTTTTTCACAACCGCAGGCGGGAAAGGTTCTGCTGGGTCATGCTGAACGGATCTAAACGTGTGAAGAAATAAATGTCGTGACTGCAGCTCGTCAAATTATAGCTGGAGATTTGGAAAGAGATGTATTGGAGTCATGTGGATTTTGACAGTCATTGATAAAAAAAGTGTTGAAGGAGAACTCTCTCGACAAGGCCAGACGCTCACAGGTTTCTGTTTCTGTGTGATATGAGATGATGAAACCATGAGCAGTGAAACAGATACGGAGCTTCCGGAGTGCAAGAGTGTGAGAATCCAATGTTAAATGTTATTCACTGTAAATATGCGTTATTATGAGTTATTACTGTTCCTTTTAGTGTATCGCTAATAACTGATCTGGTAACGCGCAAGCTGAAGGAAAAAGATAAGTTCTTTTGATTAATCACACTTATCCTACGATAAACTGTTCTGTCCTGATTGGAGTGAAATCCAGGATGAACCTGCCCCATCCACAGGGCACGAGGACTCGCTGAACGTTCTGAAGAGAATGAAATGAACATAAATCATAAGCTAGTAAAAAGAACCAGACTAAGAGAGAGTTTGTAGTGATCTGTTAAAAAAATAAGTGCGCCCTGCCATCATCATTAATCCGCCAACTGAGGAAGAATCATGCTCATCAATCCAGAACAATTCAAGCGAATCAATGCCAAAGTTTTTATCAAATTTTCCCTTAATTTGCCACCTTTCTGTGCATTGAGTTCCCACTCTCCTAAATGCCTTGTTCCATGAAATTTGGGCCAGGAATTAAACTACGCAGGGCGAGACTCTTTCTCCACATCGCTGTTTTTTCTCATTTCAATGGTTGACAGACAGCTTTTTCTCCATGCTAGGATTTGCTCTGACTTTCAGACAGACGCTGAAGTGTTCCATTGTTGGCCATCATTCCACCCTGGCATTGACTTCCTGTCTTGTCCGGGTTCTGGGTTGTCATAGTGATAGACGTAGTGATAGTGCTGGAGTATAAAGAGCTAGAGTAGCTGGAGAGGAAAGTGGGCCGAGTCCGGACGCCATGTGCAGGCCGCGTTCAGGCAGCTCAAGAGCCAAGGGTGTAAGACGTCTCAGGATTTCACCAACAGCAAGAGTTTCAAAAACAAAAAGTGTGACATGGCATTTTCACTACGTAGTGCAGTGTCTTCTGGGTTTTAGCATTTTTTTTTCATGTCCAAAGGTATATTGGAAAATATCCAGTGTGCACATGTGAAATGCCACAGTGCAATACAAAAGGATAGTGATGAAGAACACCCACCATTTTTCTTAATTTTTATTATTATTATTATTATTTCAGATATTTGGTTGACATTTCATACTATTGATAACCCCTTAACTCCCAGAACTCCTGGCTCCAGATTTCCATTCCTCACTTTAGTAACTACAAACTCTTTCCTATTGTTTCGCTGTGGGATGTGTTGCAAGACAAATGCGTAATACGCCTGAAATTTAAAGTGCTAATTAGATGACTTTCACCAAAATAATCAACCTCTTGCTGTTCTGTTTTTACTTTTTGGTCCAGATGTTCCATTTCAGACACTTAGAGACGGACGTGTGCTGCTCCATGTAGCCAGCCAGCTCTGCAAATGAAACGGTGCAGGCTTATCAAAAGGGAGGAGACCAGGGAGATAAGAACACATGATATCACAGAGTAACCAAAAACAAGCACGTTCCCTTTAGACGCTATGGATTCCAGAAAGTTCGACGTGCTTTAAAAAATTGACATATCACAACATACATGCTCTAATCTAATGCACAGATACAGTATATTGCTCGCTGTTGTTTCAGCTCTGCAGCCATTAGTGGCCTGTGCTGCTTACACAGCTGGGACCTCGGCTCGGCTTGGACAGGAAATGTGTAAACAGTGCCACTGACCATGCAAATTGGTGCTTTCGTTGTCTCTGCCATCTTAGATCCGTAGCTATAAAAAAGAGAAAAAAAAATCCAACCCCGAGTCCAAAACACAAGTGCACAGAGCTGCTTTTTTCACATCACCATATTTAACAATAATCCAGGGCTGGAAATGTATTTTTAGGGTTTGGGTTTTCCTTCAATCAGGCCACGGAACGAGGGAACTGCCAGACATTCTCATGCCACAGAGGAGAAGGAATAAAGTTCACGATTTTTCAACTGCAAGACTGGACGTCTCCAAGATATAGAGCGTTTCTTACATATGAATCATGTCAAAATATCCTTTCCATCAAAACCAATAGATCAATAAATGAGGCCTGTTCACTCAGTGCCATCATAAATATCAAGAGCAATTATCTCGAAGCGGTGATAAAATCTGTGTGCTGCATTTGGAAATGGAGCAAGCAAGTCCTCGAGAACTCTTGTTCAGGCTGTGTGTGTGTTCATGCAAAGTGCTCGAGAAAAGGCGAAACTTTAGCAAATATAAAGACGTAGAGTAGGAGAGGGGGGGCGGGGGGGGAAGCAAGCCTGGAGAATGAAAAGTTAGTGCTCTCTTAAACACTTCCAGATGTGGTACGTACATGAGAGAGGAGTGAAAACGAGAGTTATGCCCATTCTAGCAAACTAACAAGGCAAAATACAAAACTGCAGCAAGGACGCTGGAAGTGGAATCAGTTGCCATGGCAGCGTGTAATAATAAAAAAAGAATAAAAAAAAAAAAAAAAAAAAACTCTGGCGCTAATAAAAATAAATCGCAAAGACCTTGGTCAAACCGACAGCACGTCACACCAGCTTGTGAATGTTTTAGAAGCGAATACTGCTTCAATGTGTTGAATGCAGTGAGAGGGAAGATTCTTCCTCTGAACTGCTGAATCACTTTAAAACTGCCTTCTAGGTGCTTCGGCTTCATTTTTATGGAGAACAACTGATGGATGTCCATTGATCACAATGGAAGGAGTGTGTGTGTATGTGTGTGTGTGTTCAGCACTTTAGTACTGGCTAAACCCAGCTAAAAGCATTGATCTTTGCATGCGGTATGCAGATGGGCCTACAATGACTGTAACCAGCGTAACAGTGAAACAGTGTGTGAAACCTGCACTCGTCGTGCCAGAAAGTACTTTGAGCTGAACTACTGCACATGAGCTGATGAAAATCCCTCAGATTCTTCCAGAATCAAGACCAGATCTAAACGGCTTTAGAGATTCCGCCCCGGCTTGCTGATTTGTTACGTTATAATTCATCATCAACTTAACCTCATGGTCTAACCACCTTCGCATATACACACTTAAACAAAACAAAATAAAAATCTGGGTTTGTTTTCTTTCTTGTGCAGAAAAGTGAGCTTGTGCAGCCTAAGATGGAAACAAAGCACTATTGTACGAATGAGAAAACCCATGCAGGAGGAAAAAATAAATAAAGCGAGACGGACACATGTTAACTGCAGTATGCCATGTGGGGAGATGGGAAGTGGACCTACAGCTGGAAGTGAGCGAGTCTGTACAAGTCTACATGAGGAGAGTGAGACCTGTCATCAGTGAAGGTCTACCTTTCATCTTTCTTTAAAAGCATCTCAGGATAGTTATCAGAGCAGTTTTCAAGGAGTATCTGTTTCTACGTATACACTCAACAACCATATAGGTGTGCTTTAGATATACAATTACCGACTGTGGGCCATCTGTTGCTATGCACCGTGAATTTCTTCTCAGTTGCCTGTTCGTATCTGTTCTTAGGCACTGGGATACTGATCAGAAGGTCAGCATTACTAAGTTAACACTGTCAGGCTCCTGAGCAAGGGCTTTAACCCTATCTTATCCTGGGACATTGTACTAGGACTGACCTGGATTGCTGATCAAAGCTTTCTAACAAGCTTTAAAAGAAACAAAGTGTGAATTTTAATGTATACACATACTGTGCATCACACATACTGTGTAATGCACAGTATGTGTGAAAAATAAATGACTTATGATCAACCTGGTACACGTGACTTCATTACAAAAGATCTCTGGACCATTTTCTGGACGCTGACACTGTAGTGTGTGATGTATTAGTGTGTATTGTATGAAATGATAGCTACTCTAGCTACTAGTTTCTTTTTCTGATGCTGTTTTCACACACAGCAATATCTCGGGTGTCCAGAGAATGCAGCACCATCCTAATAATATCTGCTCAGAGGTGCCACATTGCTGGTGCATGTCTAATGATGGATGGGAAACATGGGAGAACTGAAAACGTTGTGCTTTTAACACACTGGACATAGAAGTATAAGCATGAAGTTTAAGTGCATCTATAACTTTTTGTTTCACTCGTATTAAGAGAAGTTGCGTGCAGCTCACCGTTGGCGTTTTTCCCGCATATCAGATGCTCGTAGGGTTGCAGGACCCCCCAGAGTTCGGCGTCATTGTTAACAGCTCCGTCCAGCGCCTCGGCAGTGATGCGCGTCCCCGTGGCCGCGGGGTCCGCGCACGCACCGTGCTGCCGCTCGGCCACCAACACGCGCGCGCCCACCTCCTCCAGGAGCGCCTCGACGCACGCGCTCAGGCCGATCGCCGCGTACTCGTGCACGCGCACCGAGACGCGCGTGTCCACCATCCAGCGGAAGAAGCGGCCCACGGACAGCGTGAGGCCGCAGCGCGCCGACTTGCCCTTGCGCAGCAGCTCTCCGGTGCTCATGTCGTACATGGAGATGGCCCTGACCGTCGCCGCCACGCAGTGCTCCGCCAGCGCCCAGCTCAGCACCAGCCGGATCGCGCTCTGCACCTCGAAGCGCGTGCAGCGACAGTGCATGACGCTGAGGCGCTGCGCCTCGCGCGCGATGCGGACGAGCGCGCGGCGCATCAGCACCGACAGCCTGCGCACGGCGTCTCCCGAGAACACCGCGCTCTCCCTGCACATGCCGCGCAGCACCTTCCCCACGTCCTCCTCGCTCCACGGGAACTCCTCGAGCTCGGGCAGGCGCGGGCACTTAGAGAAGATGTCCTCCGGGTCCTCGTTCAGTGCCGTGTTCACCGTGTCCCAGCTGTTGTTCCGGCTGTTCATGGAGCCAGAAAAGTACCACCAGTTCCCGCGGTGCGGTGCGCTCGTGAGCGCCTGAGAGGTGGACCTGCACGAGGACAGGCTGAGGGATTTGCACGAGTCCCCGGCTCCGTATCCCGAGTCCAGAGTCAGCTCCTCTAGAGTCTTCATGGTTGAACTGCTTCCTCCTGCCATGGCCGAGCGCTCCAACTGCGAAACTCTTCAGCCGAGCTGGTTTTACTGGTTCGCGTGAAACGGAGACATTCGCGAAGCGCGTTTGATGTGGAGTACCGCCGCACTTAACGCGACTTTATAGTGGTAACAGCGCAGGCAAACAACACTTGACTTGTTTCGGGTTAGTTTTTTTTCTGACTTTTAAAAACAAGATTTACGGCATCACTGTATCCGCTAAAAAAAAACTTGCACTAAGTAAGTCCTGAGGCGCGACACACCTCCTCTCCTCCGCAGCTCCTCCTGACCTGCGCTCACTAACGGCAACACGCGTGAGACTGACTGAGCAGAGCGCGAGCCGAGACTCCACCAACCAGATAACGACGCTAAATGACGTCACCGGCCAGGCCAATCTTCGCTTCTTCCAGGAAAACAAGTTTCAAAGTCGCGCGCCCTGTTGTAATCTAATCTAATCAACTCAGGCCGAGCGCTTTCACCCATTTACCACCGAGCGCCTTCATTAGCATACAAACACACGGGATCATTACAGAGGATCCTGATTTATTTTTACACAGCAGCTTTAAGCCCCACTGTACGCGCTGTCTCTATTTCCTTTGGGAGTGTAGTTATAAATAAACAGCACATAATGCAACTGACTACTGACAAGAAGTCTGCACTGAATTACTTTACAGCATAACTCTGGCGTAGAAACAAAAGTATTGTAATTTACGTTTACTGTTCAGTAGGAATGCCAATTATTGCATGGAATCATTATGATGATGATGATGATGGTGCGACATTATTTCACTTTTTTATTGAATAGTAAATTCTTGTATTGAAGAATTTGAATAGAAAAATCCTCATTCTTGCACAAGTTGTGTATACATGCATTATTGTTTATACATCAATATAACAAAATGTGCTACTTCATGCAAGAATGGTGACAAAAGTCATTTTGCAGACTTGATGCCTTTGAAAACTTAATGTTATGTTGACATGTAGTAGAAATCACATTTCTATAATATATTAACATCAAGATCTCCATATAACAACTTTCAATAACTTAAAGTATATGGAGATGTAAGACAGGCTGTAAGTGCTGTAGAATTCTCAGTTCAGATTATTTAGAGGCTCTGTATAGTTCAAGGATATAGTAACAGGTTTATATGTATTAACACACTCATTCTTACACATAATTGTTTCCATAGTAACAACTCATTCACAGGGACTTGCACATATAAACAAAGGACTTGCACAATAAACATACAAAATATTTTTTTCTTTAAATACCTACATATACTTGAGAATTCATATGTGAAAATGATTCATCAATTTCACAGTTGAAATATGCCTGTTTCATCAGGGAAGACAAAAAAATTGATGTTAAGCCCTAGTCATTCGGTACATTAATTTAGTCAGCTGACTTCATTTTATTGCCACATAATGTTGCGGAGCGTAGACCAGACCAAATGAAGCAACCCCAGATCATAACACTGCCTTCAGAGGCTTGTACAGTGGCCACTATGTATAATGGGTGCATCACTTTATGCACTTATCCTCTTACCCTGTCGCACCCATCGCTCTTGTGTAGGGTCAGTATGAACTCATCAGACCACATGACCCTTTTCTATTTCTCCAAGGTCCAATCTTTATGATCCCTATCAAATATAAACACACTGTGTTTTCCTCCTGAATAGTCTCACAAACAAGTGGTTTTCTTATGATCACACAGCTGTTTAATCCCAATCCTGTGAGTGCTTGTCACACTGTGCATGTGGAAATGCTTTTACTTTTACTATTAAGCATAGCTCTGATTTCTTCTGTCAGTCTTTTGCCATGCATCCTTATGAAGCATTTAAGTGATCTCCATTCATGATTTTTTTTCTATCCACATTTCATCCACAAAGTTGGAAGGTTCAGTACGATAATTAAAGGTTTTAGTAACGTGTTGGACGGTTCTTAACTCAATTCCAGTCATTTCAAATCTCATTAGTTGTATTCAGTACTTGACACAGGCCAATAATTTGATGCTTCTGAAGTGGTGACTTTTTATTTTGGCTAAGCAGTGTATGTGTTCATAGAGTACAGTTTCTGTGAAGAGCTGTTTAAGACGTACGCATTGTGGAGACAGAATGCTTTGCGCTTTCTGGCTTCTCTATAGCATGACAAGATGTGTTTTTTTTGTAGTAACTTGAAGATAGACTGATAAGAAGGTGATGAGGACATGACCATTTATACCTGCTATAAAGTACGTAAGAGGAATTAGTTTCACACCATTAAATACAATTATGGTGAAAGGGTCCATCTACACTCCACCCTGGAGATATGTCTGTCATTTCTGTGGCGGTTGCTTGCAGGGTTGGGTTGACAGCTCGACACCCGATCGTATGTGAGCACTTAGGGGGGGGCCGTGCTCAAGTATCCAACAGTGGCAGTGCAGCGGCGTCAGGACTTGAACCCAGGTCCTCCTGATCGGCTATCCAACACCTTAACCATTGAGCTACCCCTGCCCCAAATACAATTATAGAGAGATTTAAAAAAGCAAAACATTGAGAAACAAAAGGATAATCCATGGGAAAAAAATGTTCAATAATCCATGGAAAATTATAATCAGTGACAACTTGCAATGGTACAAGAGCAATAAAACAATTGGTATGTGCCGCTATTGGAAAATGATCAACTTTGGAATGGTAATGTATCACACCATGCTGTCACTGTCATTGACATTTTATTTCTTGCCATTTAAAGAAATAATTCAACAATGCTGTACCCGTGAAATGACATGGAGCTCGAGCAAGTACTAGGTTATGGCAGCCCTACTACCATTAGATTTTGTTGGGTTATGAGGTAAGTATATGTTTAATTACCTTACAGAAAGAGAGAGAGAGAGAGAGAGAGAGCACCGTTAGGTACAAACTGTATTGTAAATGTTAATGTAATAAGTAGTTTGCAACTACATAGATATTCAGTTTATTTAACATGAGATCCAGGTTTTCTTCCATGCAGATGAAGATCCAGACCAGTTCCGACTGGGCGAAACAAAAGCTGGCAGCAGTTATGGCCATGCCCTAACTAGCCGTGAGATTTTATTTTGCAGTCAGAATGCCAGGGTAAGCATGGGCGGGTCTTGTGGTAGCCCAATCCAACCATTACGCTATGTCTTAAGTGTAACATCAAATCCATTACACACCAGTGTATGGAATGAGTGAGCAAACTGACTGGATACACACACACAGCCCCAACAAATAGGGGAAGGAGTTTACAGTCAAACTTCTTCCAGACATCAATTGTTTAAAAGATTATATCTTGGGTCCAGGTGTTTAAATGGTCATGTGTAAATGGTTCTAGGTCTGCTAATTACTAATTCAGTTAAACAAACTTTTTTTTGGCAATATAGTCATTACCGAGTCTATACAGTATGTCTGACGGAATAATTGTGACCTCAAAGGAAACAAACGCAGGCAAGGGAAACCCACATTTACTGTATTTTATGTAAAGCAGACAAACTGTAGGCGAAACTGGAACTGAAAAGATTGCACAAGGTTAAACATCAGGGAAGTCATCTGATTGTCGAACACCATGTGTCATTCATCAAAGACAGCCTCATCAAGTATAGTCATTTCAGAAAAATCCCCAGCGTTTTGGTGAATTAACACCCAGCAGTTTTGTTCCCATGAAAAGCTAATCAAGTATGAAAGTGATAAATAATCACTGTGGATTTTACTGTGTAAAAATAGTTGACATAGGTTAATTAAAATAGTGTATAATGTATTTTCAAGGTAATTGATTTTAATTTGTATAAAAGTATATTATAATTATATTGCTAACCTGCTCCAGTACTCGATAGTTACAGTCCATATTTTGTCATGTGAATGTATTACTCTGCACATATTGCCATGACATTAGGCCTGATATTCTATTTGCCCTTGAGGGATAACTCCAAAAGACCTGCAGGGGTGTCTGGCACCAGGGCTTTGGCAGCAGATCCTTTTGGTGCAGTGGGTTGCGGCGTGGGGCCTCTGTGGATCAGACTTGTTTGTCCGATGCATATCATGGCTGCTCGATTGGATTGGGATCTGTGGAGTTTGGAGGCCGGGTTGATGGCCTTGGGCTCTACCCGGGTTCCATGTGCAGTGGGCTGTGGTGCACTGGGTGTCCTCGTGCCTTTCTACTTTGGCTAGCATCGAACTTAATTTGGGTAATTTGGCTTTTCTGTGGGATTGGACCAGACGGGCTAGCCTTTTGTCCCCACAGGCATAAATGAGTCCTCCTGTCACCAATTCACTGGTATATACTGTATTAACAAGCAACGTTAATGTGTTAATGTTATGACTGATTGCTGTATGTACTGTGTTACACCACAGTCCTGGAGAAATAACATTTCATTCAGAGGAAAGGCAATAAAAACCCACATACTTGATTTTTAAACTGCTGTTCAGCAATGAGACACGTGATAAATTAAAGGAAAAATTAACACAATGTGTTGGCTCTTCACAAACCACCAAAGCGTCTTGCCATCAATTCAACAAGTCTCTAAAACTTGAGTGATATTCCCAAAAGTTCTTCCCTTATTTTAAGGTGGTGAAAAGCACAGACAGTACTGCCAGACATCGTCATTAGGTTTACAACTGAGTCAAATGTGACTGTAAACTCCACAGCATATAATTTACACAGTTTCTTCATCTTTCCTGTCCTGATTCCCTGAGAGTGGGGCAGGGTCAGCCTGTAAGGATAAAGGATTTTATCATGGGATAAAGGTGATAAGATCTTTGTATTGATAGACAAAGTTAACACAAACCATGGCTGCTAAATAAATACACGTCCCCTGAGTCTCAGGTGTTAATTTAATTTGTCAATATCATTGTATTCCATTTTATTTTCATAGAGAGTGAAGAGTCCTTTAAACGTGAGCAGCAGCTTTAAGTATTCTATCCAAGTCTGTGTAAAATCTTTAAGAGGAAAGTATCTCTAGCCAGCATCTGCAAATGGAGTGTGACTAATGCACTACTGGCGAATATATAACATGAACAAGGTCATAGTATTCTGCTAGAACGTCTCAAAGCTTTTTTGTTTTATGTGCAGAAAGTTCTCAGAGGGAAGAAAGATGAATTACTATGTCACGCTTAGTCTCATGTGACGTCCAGAATCATGATGGAAACTCTACAGTATTTATAATCGTAATCTAATGAAGCTTATCCAGTTACAAAGATCACAGGCCTTGACTTCATAAATAGATACATTTTTTCCTTTAAGGGTGAAGAGAACTTCCTCTGGGAAATTGCCTCTGAGTGACTATAACATTTTAAGAAGCTCCAGAGCACCCTCTGCTGGAGACATGTAGAAAAGCAGAACTGTGAAATAAACTTGTTAGAAAAATATTGCGGATAGGAAGTCAGTGTGAGAGTTCAGCATAAAACTTTATTCTTCCAAAAAATAACCAAAAATGAAAAGAATACAATACATTCTTAAAATTTATCTACACAACAATTTCACAGAAATTACTTCAAAATATAGATCCCTGTTTGAATTCGAAATGATTCGGTCTCGTCGTCTGCTTTCTAAAACAGCCCGAGTCTGCAGGATTCATTTGTTAAGATAGGGGCCCAAACAAAGTGTTGATGATGATTTTTATTTCTTTTAAAGCCGTGATAACAGCTTCAGAGATAAATGCGGCATTCTCTGCCAAGAAGCAGCGTTCCAGTTTGAATACACCAGTGTGTAAACAGGGGTTAACTGAAACGTAACTGCGTTCATATGGAATGACACAAAGCAGAAAATGTGCTGATCGGTTCCACACATCTTTAGCACCTGAGTCATTCCTGTGAGCATAGATACTGCTTACACTGGAAACAAAGGGTATTAAAAACTCTGGAGTTAATGTATCAGTGTCATCTCTGCATAAAGCTGCCAGACAATCCAGTAACTTTTTTTTTTTTAAAAACCTCCTATTAACATTCCTCTTCCTTTAAACAGATAAAAGCTAAGAGAGCGGCTGATCGTTATGTATCAGTTAAAATCCCATTAAAACACATAAAACCCAGCTTGTCACCCTCAGCCAAAAAAAACAACACAGAAACAAAGGCACACATAGGAGATGACAGAATTTGTCCACTGGAAGGCCTATAGACTACAGTTATAGCTCAGTGTAAAATGATCTAAAGTTATACAAGAGCTTTAGGCTGTCTCTCAACACAAGTTTGCATCTGAGAACTTGAACTCCGTGGTGTCTTTTCAAGACAAATAGAAACGAATGCACACAGACCAACAAAGAACAAAATGCTCCGATAGATTTTAACCACTTTCAATCTCTGACATCAAGTGAGAATGAGCGTCAAAGGTCAGCAGGATTCTTAATTGTTCAGTGTATTTCTGAGAAGGAAATCCGGTTATTCACCTACAAGCACTAGTGCATGATTATCAATGACTGTTTACATAGTGGACAACATGACAGCGGACGAAAAGTTGCTGACGCTCTCTAGTGGCTGTTTTTTTTTTTGTCTTGTGTTTTGTCATCCTGTACTAACCTCCCTTGAGATTAATAGAACTGTTTGTCCCTGACCCTGTAAACTAGCATGAAGATGTGTTTATGATAAAGCATGCTGGATAAGCATTTCTTCCAAATGCAATAAGTGTAAATGTTTATGATTTCACACAGGTGATTCCTTTTATCCGACAGCTGTAAAGCTATAGTCCGAGATTAAGGTTAGTGTTAGCTGAAACATTAAAATACATACACCTGCTGCCTAGGATTAAATGCCAGAATACTGGTGTACGAGTGGAAACTTGAGACCCTATATGACCCTACATTGTGTAAGCGGAAAATAAATGAACGATTGAGCAATTCGACCTATTATGCAAAATTGGTCATTTTAGGAACACCAATGTGTGTGTACTAACCTGAGGGGAAAAAAAACCCCAAACATTCTCTGCTTCATGTCCTTTTTCAAATTTGTAATTGGCCTGGGCTTAAACAAGATAATTAAATTTTCCCCTATTAGATTTTTTGTGACCTCATTTAAGAAGACCCCGAAAGAAAATCCAGTTATTTCAACTGGAGCATTAACGGACAAACTTTGGGGAGCACTGAGAGCTGTCTTAACTTGTTAAGGAAATAGTAAAATATGGGACCTTTAAACAAAGATCCCAGAACAGTGAGCTTCTCCATCATTTTACATTATATGCCACAGTGTGAGTGGGCATACGGAATATATATTTACCCTAACAATATGGATTCTCTTCTTCCTCTCTCTGTCTAGTCCCAACTATCATTAATATCGTTTTTTTCATTTTTCCTAAATAATGGCTTTTAGCAAACTCTTCATCAGCAGCTAGTTCGCTTCATCATTGCATTGTGAGTGCATTGTTATGACATCAGTGAACTATGTGGTGTTTTTCTGCAGGATATATTTTCACACAGACTGAAGGGTAACTGATTTATCATGATGTATTGATGTCATTTCAGAACAAGGGAAGTGGGAATGTCCATATAAAATATGAGCAAGCACGAGGCTGATACACTCCCCCCAGCTCCCATCTCTCCTGCTAAAATGTTATTACGACAGATGGCGATTTGTCCAACCTTGAACTTTTCAGCAGCACCATATTGTCCAGTATGCAATCATTCATTTCTATCAGCATTTGTGTCATCCTCTTCTGGCAAATACGAAGATTGTCCTGAAAGTAATGCAAACTGCACAAGTTGGTAGAGTAACTCTTCCTCTATACAAATGTACCACTCAACATCATTGTTGAACTCAACTTTCGAATCATCTTTGAAAACTCGCTTTGTCGCAGCTGATGGTTCTCCACTGCGCTACAGAATGTTAACAGAGATGACGGCATTGGCAAGAGCAATGTGGACAGATGGATGAAGAAGTTTAAAGAAGGGAAAACCAGCACAGAAGACAAATCATGCAGTTGGAGATCATCCACTGAGACAGAGAATTCGAGAGTAGAGTTCAACGAATTGCGCAAATGCATCGCTTATGTTGAGCAGTACCTTCGTATAATGGTAAGAGTTACTCTGGCATAAAATTTTAACAACCTATTGTATGTCAGTTAATAAAAAAGGTTTGCCCACCTCTGCATTACTTTCAGTACAGCGGTTGTATTAGGACACATACAGATCAAGGAGTACATAAATATTATTTTGTACTTCAACAGGAATCAGTGCTGTAGTAACTTAAAAAAACAAAAAACTCTTATACCCATAAAGGACATATCTACCCACAGTGCTAAGCTTCTACACAATTACCTTCATATTTAACAGGATGTTGAGGCAGACGCCAAGCAAATTCTCTAAAAATTTCTCCAGAACTTGATATCATTACGGAGGTCTTGCACTAGCCACTGCGCAGACGGCTTTTTCTCACTGTAGCACATTTTAGCTGCACTTACCTTCACTTTTAATAAAAATTTTCCAAGCGTGGTTACTTCAAGTATAAAAAATCCTCTCCTAACAAATAAAGAATCTCACACACACAGTAAAAGCACAAAGAAGAGTCCAGTGAATGCTCTTGAGTCGGCCTGAAGTGCATACACGAAGGTAGCCAGGCTGCGTCCGTGGGGATCCCTCCTGTACGGGACATAAGAGTCAGAGATCATGTGACTGCTCAGGACAGCCCATTTGTGTGTCAAGTGAAGTCTGTCGGTCAGTATATAAATATAGCGGCTGAGTCTTAGCCTTTAGAGCTCTTCTTTATCTGGGAGTTCCACATGCCCCTTTTAGAGTGATAGTAGTGGAAGAAGTTCCGTAATCTCAACCTCTCCACCTCCAATCCGTTCTGTAATACTCTTGGTGGGGGGGATATGATATGAGAAAAAGAGAAAAAAAGGAGGGCTTGTATCAGTTTAGATGTTAAGAGATAAACATGAGAAATCAGCTTTACATATCTAACATCATTGTAGCTTTACACAAACAGTTCAAAGTCAGGTTTTCTTCGATTTCATTGCTATTCACCTGTCCAACAGTTCCCAGTCCTCTCCTCCCCAGCGATCCTTAAACTCCTCTGTGTTCATGCCGCCTATTTTGTCAAAGTCAGACTTATAAATTCCAAACAAGCCAAAGCCGTTCACCTCCCAGTATCCTGCCAAGAAGAGGGAATCAGAAGTGGAAAATTTCTAAACATAATCTTGTGTTACAGTAAAAAAAAAAAAAAAAAATCATGCATGAAAAAATTATGCATGACAACGCCTCTTTAGTACGGAACCCCTAAAGGGACATGGGTGGAAAAACGAATGGTTATGACTATAACCTCTGTTCCCTGAGGGAGAGGAACGAGGTACAACACATAACGTATGGTATATCCCATTTACCCTTCACTGGACTGGCAAAGCAGACAAACAATTGATCACATAAGCGCATATTCATTGTACGGTCCATGTAGACCCGTGGTGAACGTACCGGGCACAAATCATGCAATTTTCCCTGCTCCTCAGAAGGAAAAGGGGGGGGGCAGAAGCTATGAAGATCGAAGACCATAGAGCTATAATCAGTGGAGACAATTTTAGGTACATGGGCCGCATTCGGCCGTAGAGTAACCTTTAAACTAAATTAGCAGCAAACTGCGTACAAGATGGATGCACAGACAAAGCGTGGAGATCACCCACTTGTTTAGCAGACGCTAAAGCAAGAAGAAGTACCGTCTCATATGAAAGAATATATATATTTCATATCTATAGACTCAATTGGCTCAAAAGCAGGACCACAGAGGACCTCAAGCACTAACAATAAATCCCAAAATGGAACACTGGACCTCACAGTGGGTCGCAGACGTCGTACTCCTCTTAAAAACAGTACTGCCAGCAGATGAGCCCCTGGTGACACTCCATCAAAACCAATATGACAGGCTGATATAGCCGCCAAGTATACCTTAATAGAAGAGAAGGAAAGGCCTTTTTCTAACATTTCTTGTAGAAAAGACAAAACCTCCACCATGGAGCACTGAAATGGAAGAACATTACGTTCTTGACAAAATTGCTCAAAAGCTCGTAAGCATATAAACCTCTAGTAGACGAGGCCCGAGCACTTTGAATAGTCTCAATCACATTCGGAGGGAGCCCAGATTCAAACTTTTAACAGGTAAGCATGCAAGTTCCACAGTTCGGGACACGGGTGCACTACCTCTCCCCCTGCCTGAGACAGAAGGTCCCTGAGGAGAGGAAGTTTCCATGGTTCTGCTGCTAGCAGGCTGACTCTCTCTGCATACCACGACTTCGCCGGCCAACGAGGGGCCACCAGGATTAGGGACAGGCCCTGCTGGCGCACCCTCACTGTGACCAGTAGAATCAGTTCTACTGAAGGAAAAGCATACAATAAAGCTGGGGGCCATGAGCGTGCCGGCGCATTGATCCCCAGAGGGGCATTGTGATCTGTTATGGAGAAGAATAGTGGGCAGTGAGCATTGCTTCATGACGACGTTAATTCACCGATAAATTCGAGAAACATGGGCAAGCAGTTTTTAACGGTTTTTCGGTTCAGGAGGGAGAAAAAAATCCTGCGGACCTCGACGGTTTCTGAGCTGGCTTTGGGGAGGGCCACTCCACCTCCAGCTTCTCGGCCGCTCATTAGCTTCCATGCTCATACTAGCTAGCACCATTAGCACGGCTAAACAGAAGCCAACCAACTGAGATGTCGCTAATGCTCTGACTGACAGTGAACTTAAAAGTCAGCGCTCCGCGGGTAGACGACTCACCAGATGAGGCTGTTGTCGCTAACACCAACAGGAACAGTTAAGCTGATTTTAAGCTCAGTCTTATAATGTAAAATGTAAAATGTAGAGTTGACTAGCAGCACCTAGAAAACTCTACGGAAAAAGGTGTTCCCAGCGAGGCGAAGAGCGTAAGAACTGAGTCAACCGTAGTGATGATGGCTTATAGTTATAGGTAGGGCTACACCTACGTCACCACAGGTTTGACCGCCTTTACAGCGTGAATATATAGGTGGCTTCAGCCAGGACACGAGAGGGCGTGATATCCCATACGTTCTGTGTTGTACCGAGTGAATCGACTGAAAGGGAACTTTTTGTTTGAAAAAAATTAACTGAGGAAGGAAAAAAAAAAAAACAAGGAATGGGTGGAAAGGAAATTTTGAGGGAAAAAACAGGATATGGGTGAAAAAAAAGGAAGAAAAAAAGAAATGGGACATGGGACCCGAGTCAAGTTTTGTGAGATCTCGCGAACATTTTCCAAGATCTCGCAAAACTTTCCTCTTCAGCATTACAAATTTAGTTCAGCAGATGGCAGTAATGCACCTAATTTTGTTTTGTGATTTATTTTCTTAATTCTAGACCAATATTAAATATTTCTGAATATATTGAAACTATTAAAAAAAACATGTATTGCACATAGGTAACAACAACAGTCAGATGATATTTAAGACACAGAGATCAGCTGTTCTGGAATACGAACTATGAATGCTGTTCTGTTTCTTGCAAGAACTGTATTGTCAAAACATCAAGTACCATAATGAAACTGCCTCTCACAAACACCATCCTTTTTGAAGTTCATATAGAGTTACCAGCCTAAATAAAATCTCCAATTAACAGCACCTCGGATTAGGGCCATTATGAAGGCTTTACAGAGCATAAGTAGCAGACACATCTCAATATCAACTGTTCAGAGGAGATTATTGCATATTTTAAACGTGTTTAGCAGCGTTTTACAATGTAGAAAGCAATAAAAATCAGAAAAGACAAACTTTCAAACTTTTGACTGGTAGTGTATATAGTGATCTGTACGTAAAGGTGAATGAATGGCACTAGAAAAACATCCTAGCTGAGCACTGAGTGGTTGTCAACCCCGTCCTGTCTGTACACAGCTGCGAGCAATAACTACTGTAGAGCACTTGTGAGTGTTGTTAAATGGTCAAATAGCCAAAAGTGTTTTAGAATAATCGTGAACAGCTTTGAGTTTAAAATAAATTTGAAATTAAATTGTAGGCAGATTTAATCAATCTAGAGTTTACAAATGCAACTGCAGAAACTAAACTCTTAGTTAGGACAGCTAGAAATACAGTTGTGTTGTTGATGTTGATGCTGCTAGTCAATATCGACT
The DNA here is from genome assembly GCA_028565275.1 of Leiocassis micropogon. Classification (NCBI taxonomy): domain Eukaryota; kingdom Metazoa; phylum Chordata; class Actinopteri; order Siluriformes; family Bagridae; genus Leiocassis; species Leiocassis micropogon. The sequence goes on from JAOVVA010000010.1 coordinate 7,697,509, forward strand.
TTTCATGCGTGGATAATGTAAATGTTCACTAGTAAATGCGATAAGTGAGATAGGCTTCAGGCCCCCCTATACAGGATTAGTCATATATACAGTGGAAAAATGAATGGATGGATGTTATATTCTAGTTTAAATACATCAAACAGCAGTAAACCTTCACTTTAGGCAGAAAAGAAATGAGGGGATGTGAGACATTCGAAACTGAAACAAATATTAATGTGTTATTCTTTAATTAATTAATGTAAAATATATAGTGCTTAACAGAATTATGTGATAAGAGGATTAAAATACACCCTGCTGTTATAGATATTAGAGATTAGGAGAAAAACTGATTTATGTATCACACTCACTCATTTAAACGGACGCAATCGTTTTTCAAAATGGATTTTTACACTTTTAAAGCACTGGTCGATCGGCAAGTGACCAGAATTGGTTATTTTTCCGGTGGATAGGCCATGACTGGTGATCAGCCTCAGATATAAAACAATTCTGTATGAGCGCACAAGCGTCCAAGTGGCGCAACAGAAATTCATTTTATGGTGCAACATTATTAAAATCACACACATTAAAAGCCTCCAATCTGTCTTTCAGTCTCAGGACACACTCATTACAAACACCTAGTATCGAAATAGTCTTTTCATGGGTGCCCATGTTAGAAGCTCCACCCACCTGCACATTTGCAGCCGCTCAACACGGGCGCTCATTGTGGAGTTGAGTTTGAGACCTGGGAGGCATTTGAGGCAATAAAACGTCGCAATTTTCTTTATAACCCTACATTTAAAAAATAAATCGAATCAGCACCTACGTATCGTAATAATATAATATCGCTCTGTGACCGGTGATTCTCATCCCTAATAGATAGTGTGTTATAGATTTGTTTTATTATACTTAGAAGGTGCCACTGTGTGTTGTTGATTAGTTTTCTTATCATTAGAGCACTCCCTGTCAAACTTCTTAATTGATCTGCTTTCTGCTGTAACAAAGTGTATGTGTGTACGTGGGTGTTACCATCAGGCTCTTGTGGTGAGCTCCCGCACCCCAGCCTCATGACGATTGGCGCGAAGGCTAGCCTGCCCTCTACACAGTGCTTCCTGATGCTCTCCAGGATGTTGAGGGGAAAGTGAATGTGCAGGTCACACAAGAACACAATACTGTGACTATCCTGAAGGAACACACACACACACACACACACACACACAGGATGTTATAATAGTAACATCTTTGGGTCACATGGTTGTTATTTGGTAAAATGTAACTTTTCTTAAAAATTGGCCAGTAGAGATTTTTGACCTCAATAGTGTCCACTCCCATCTGCAATCCAGCTGAGCGTTCAAAATTCCCCTCCCTCCTCAGATAGTCATACCTTCATCGCAGCCCAATGACAAAAGCATTTGATTAACATCACTTTAAAAAACATAAGCATACATAACATAAGCAGGTACTGTATGTAGATGTACCTTGGCACAGAGCTCTCTCTCAGGGCCTGCTCTATGTCCATATCGTCACTCTGGAAATCCACGATGATGATGTTGAAGTTCTCGTCTTTGGTCTCATGGTGCAAGAACTCCATGTCACTGATGAACTGCTGCACCCAGCGAGCCTGGTTCTTCACTGTGAAGACAGATAAAAGTACATACCTGAGAATATCATTACTGCAACCTTACTCCAAAAATTATCCGCACTCTACTTATATTAAAACTTCTGTTGGCTGCAGAAAGTCTCATAGAGGCTGCATAGTCTCAAGAGTACCACACTGCTTACGCACATTTTGACACAAATATTTCTTTCCTATACACAGCTCATTAGCCTAACCTTTAGAATCAGACTGGGAATCCTGCACTCACCAGGTACCACAAAGTGCACCATGACGTCTTTTCTCCACTGCAGCATGACCGGCTGACAGAGCAGCGGTTTGGCGTAGACCGTCCCGGGTCGCTGGGTAGCACGGGCTGTGCGGGTGAGTGGCTGAGCGGATGCAGAGGATCTGGGTGAGATGGGAGCGGACGGGGGCGAGGCGGTTACTCCATCGCTAGTCTCCAGACTATCCTCGATCCGGCCATGGTGCAGTAAGAGGTAGATGTATTCAGACAAACGCACTACGTTCCTGCCTCTCTCCATCAGCTCCAGCTCAACCAAGTAGCGGTTTCCCCTCGCCGAGTCGCGCCTCTTCTCCACGTTTATGATCCTCAAGAGTGTGTAGATACTGCAAACGAAAGGAAGCGTGTACGATTTAGGTTACTGTTTGACTTAAATAAGCAATACCACATGAGGGGGAGTGCTGTTGTGATGAATATCAGCATGGCTTTGATGCAGTCGCAGGCATGACCTCGAGTGTGAGATTGCTTTTATACAACAGTTCCACAAACACCGGTTATTATCAACAGATTATGATTGAGTTATTTTGCTCCTTCAACACCTATCCTTCTGCAGCTGGCGGAACTAACTAAGCACGACTTGGGAAGCTCGCAGTACAATGTAGCAACAAGGTGAGAGGAATAAAACATGGAGGTGGTGGACAGTTTTGTAAGTCTTATAGGTGTCTCTTTATACAGTATGTTCATTTATCCCGCTTTAACTTCCGGTTTTAAATGTGGGTTTTGACAGGCTGTTGCTCTCTCCTCAACACCGCCAACAATACCAACCTACTTTCCCCCATGCTGGCGACCGACAGTTTGTGTAATGTACGATTGTAGAACACCTGGGACGCATAGTGACACATTTACTTAAACATTCTGCTGGTATTTTCTATATCACAACTCATGGAATGCCTCTCGTCCAATCAGATTACTTGGTTGGAACTACTGTACCTGTCTTTTACACCGTTGGCCATACCAAAAATAGGAATAATATAATATTGCGATATTTTTATAATATTCACCCAAATGTGATGTGCATTCACATACACACACAAAAATAAATAAGTGGCCCCTCACCCTCCATTGTGCTCGTTCAGTTTCTCCATATACTGCGCAAGCACGTCCACCACCTCGCTCTCAGGAAGCTGCAGGTTGCCTGAGACGTTACACCTCAGATCATTCCAGTCAGAACGCAACGTCTCAAAGTCCATACTGTTGACAGAAAATGTCCTCTGCCAGTTAATAGCCTCTTCTGCCCAGCCTGGCCGTGGCTCTATCTCCTCATAGCTGTACTCTGACAGGTCGCCCTCTTCCTCCTGCTCGGGCTCCACCTCTGCCTGATTCACCTGCGTCTCCGTGATCTCAGTGGTCCGGAGGTAGGAGGTGAACCGAGGAGGTTCGGTAGGCAGAGCGTTTTCTGAAGACATATTGTGAAAAGTGGGAGGAGTAACAGGAGAAGCAGGCTTAAGGCTTGAACTAGAAGGAACAGCTACCAATCTGTCCTTCTCAGTGTGACTTGTGGGCACCGCCCTGCTGGAGGCCCGGTGAACCACGCTCTGATGACTGGAGTTTGAGCTTAAAGGGAAGGCTCTGTTTTCTCTAAGAGGGGGCTTGGCGAGGAACTGAGAAGCCCCGAGGATGCTTTTTCTCACCTTGGGCTTAGAGTTAAGGTTCATAAGTTTGGTGGTTTTCCCACTGTGGTAGAGAAAAACTCCAGGAAATACCTCTCGCGGTTGCTGTGAGGAAGGATTTTTTTTCTCGTTCGCAGGCCGGGGTCTAGTGATGTAGATTTTATCTTTTTTGCGCTCCTTGGTGTTCAGGTGACTTTTTCCAAGGTCACGGCGAGTATCTTTACGGCCAGCATGAGCAGAGTTAGTCAGAAGCTGCTTAGCTCGGTTGGTGAGTGCTGTAAGCGAAGATTTCTGTGGGAACAGGAGGGAAGATCGGCTCAATTTAGGGGTGGGTTCTTTTCTTTTCCCGCCTTCTTTGTGTTTCTGGATCCAAGACAGAGAGCGACCGGGCACTACATTCTCATCCGGAATGTCCTCAGTCTCAGCCATCTCAGGCTGTCGGTCGGGATCCTCTAGCCCCGCCCCTTTCTTCCAATCCCTATCCCGTGTCTTGTCCTTGTAGAAGTAGTGTCTCTGTTCTCTCAGCACTGCCTTTTTCTGACGCACTTCCTGGTTCCTTTCATCATCCGCCCTCCTGGTTGTCACCGACCCTGATTTGTGAGAAGGGCTTGGGCTGTGACTCGTCTGGCTGGGCCGTACGACCCGCTTCGATGGCGGAGTGCCCACAATCTCTTCCTCATCCTCAGGATCCACACCTTCCTCCTCTTCAAGAAAATCTGCAATATAAACACATGCATCATCGTGAAATCACACAGATTCGCATGCGTTAATGCCTATTTAAGTGGCGTTGTTGTTTTTTCTCTCTATAAAGGTCTTTTGAATGTTCTTCCGGGCACTCTGGCTCTCCTCTGTGTGAAAACACAATCAATCTTGCCTACTTGATTCCTGGCTCAAAGCCATTATATCAGCATGCTATGCCCTAACTAATGAAACACCTTGAGTAAACACTGCTCTAATAAAGCTCGTTTGGTGTTTTTTGGATCACTGAACTGACTGAGGTACAATATAAAGTTCAAACGCACTTGTGTGTCTGCTTTTATATCGTGGTAGAGGGAAAATATCCTTATAAGGAATTGGAATATGTCACAGTTTTGACCTTGTGGAAACATGTTTTTATTTAAAAATGTTTCATTATTATTGATATTATAATTATTAAACATGAATAACTGTCAATGGAAGGTGAATAGAATCACTAGATCACTGGATAGAATAGGTCACTAGAATAGTAAGACAAATACACACAGGGACACATTCACACACGCACACACACACACACACACACACACACACACACACACACACACCATCAGGATTGGGGAAGAAGAATGGCCTGTCATCCTCCTCTTCATCCATTTTCATGTATTTGTAAAAGCCAAACCTGAAAAATCCCAAAATAGGAAACCAATAAATTACAGGCTTGTAGTGTGAATTCTGCCTTTCAGGCATTACTCAGCAGACTGATGACCTGTACATTCCCTACAACTATTACAATACTTAATGCTTCTCTAGTTTCACGCACACTCAAGCATAGTCAAGAAGTACATTTCAACTGTGTCAGCTATTTCCGCTTTTACAAAACATGCTTCCTCTTGCTTCTTAAGCGTTCTATATATATTTATTTAAAAAAAAAATCTCATACAGATCTTACTTCTCCAGATAAATAGGCGACTCTCGGTAGAAACACTTGTTCTCTCGTTCCATGTGTGTTAGCCGGGTGAAATCATTGGGATAGACAAAGGTCAGATAGACCTGGAGAAAGAAGACAGATTGTTAAATAGGAAAATGCTAATGTATACCACAAGAATAGAAAGAAACTGTAATATACAATGATCAGCCATATCAGTGAAACCAAATGACCAACATTGATCATCAATTATATACAGTAAACTGGTGACAGGATCATGGGCATTCAAGGCTGTCCACGCAGCTGGCGACAAAATGCGAGCCTGTCCAGTCCGATCCCACAGAAAAGCCAAGGCAGCATAAATCGGCATGTTTTTATGGTAATAAAATTACAATTAAATTTGATAAATTTAATGATTTCAAAAGCTGTCCTCAGCTATATGTTTTGCACTCAGCCATGTGATGTTGACTGACATCTAACACCTTCATCACGTGAATGTAGGCACAAAATGACACCTGACACCATCTGATAACACAAATAACACACCCACACACACACACGTCCAAAAAAAAAATGGTGTGACACAACCAGAATCCAAAATAAATTATGGCAGCATGCCTTGAAGTGCTTTATTCCTCTTATCACAGTGATGTACCAAAGACAACAAATGTTTCTTCATTAATAAACACCACATTATGTTTATGGTTACATTTACAGGTGTGGAATGTCAGTGAGATACATTAGCTGCTGTTATAGATTACATTATAGTAGCTGTTTAAACAGCTGTTTACTCACTAGCCTTGGTTGGAGTTGAAAAAAAAAAACAGAACTGACACTGGAGACTCCTTCCATAAATGTAAGTTAAATATTTTTTTTTGCTTTAGCAAACTAAACTAAAATATTAGGTGTAGATTATTTAGCTTGTCAATTATACAAGTGCATGTGAATGAAGTACTACAGAAACCATAAACTATATACAGTACTACGTAAACAGTAATCTAATCTAAAAATTGTGATGTTAAAATTAACACCTTCTGACTAATCAGATTTAAGAATTCAGCACTGTTGAATATAGATGATATACAGAATAATAGTTTAATGTGATTATTTTGCTTAGATTCCCTATTCAGTCTATTTGTTGCGCATTGCTGTGTACTGACCAGCAGGGGGCAGCACTGCTTAATATCTGCTCAGTCACCAAGAGCACACTGCAACAGGTGCATGTAAAAGGCTCCTTTGTTTCTCAGATACCCTCATCAAAATGCAAAACAAACATCTGTTTCTCTCCAGCACTGTTCTCATGGCATAGCACACACACACACACACACACACACACATGTCTTCATTCTGGTACAATAATTTTAATCACTGTGTTTGCGCCTACGTGTGTACACGTGTATATGAGGAACTCACAAACTGTAGGCCTTGGTAGCGTGCGATAGGGAAGTCTTTAACCACATACGTGGGTGAGTACAGACAAGGTGGCAGCACGTTCTCCAGCCGAGAAGAGTCAATCATCGGGGCTGTGGAGGAAAAAAGGCAGAAATAGAAAAAAGAGATAAAGGTTAGACCTTATTATGTGGTCCTTTTAGAGCAGGACTAACAGAGCGAACAGGAAAAGCGATAAAGAGCGTCAGATAAAGGCTCACTCCTGAAGAAGGTGTCGCGGGGGTCGGGTTTCAGCATGTCGGCGCCATGCTGCCTGCCGGTCTGAGTCTCCACAGGGAGTCGACTGTGGCTGGCCAGCGTCTGAGGGATGTGATCCACGCTGTTCATCTTCAGGCCGCTCTCATCTTTCACACAGAGACAGAGGGGACAGGGGGAAACAGTGCATGCTGTTTTAGTTCATTATCGATGAATAGATAGATTCAGCTTTCCATGAAGTACCAGCATTAGGAAACCAGCCACAGTGCAGTCCTTCGGGAGAGATGAGAGAGGATTTGAAACGCATTTAATTCGAGCCAATCACCAATATGCCTGAGTACGACCCTCGAGCACCGCGTGCCTTCTTCCACTTCATGTTGGCGGGAACTGACGGATTAGTCAGATTTCAGTCGCGGAGTGCTTTTCTTCCAGGGCTCGTGTACGCAATTTAATTTAATAATCTTGCAACCTAAACAACGGGCGCCGTGAAAGAGTGATCGATCACCTGTTGCTTGCAGAACAAACTCTGCTTCCTTTAAAGTTTTAATCAGAAGGAGTGCAGGTTTTAATCGCAAGCATCCATCAGCCCCAGCCATGCGTTCATCCACTCATCCATCCAACCATTCATCATCTGTCCCCGCTCTCTAAGGACATTTGATTTATGTGTCTGGCACTTTGCTGTCTAATTGGAACGTGTAATTAAAAGGAAAGCTGACATCAATTAATCCACAGAGAATTTAAAAGGAACACTACATTTTAAGCATTATTTATCGAGTGTGAACAGTGCAACTAAGGAGGTGGATCGTCTCATTTCATCTCAGACGATTGGGAATGGGGTATCAGATCTGCTGGGGCGAGACAAGTAATGGAGTTGGACAAAGCATTAGCATTCAGATAGCACATAAAGTCAGAACAATGCACAAGAATGCTGCATAACAACAGCTTGTTTGGTAACTGTGTGGGCTAACGTAGGCATGCGTGGAGAGCATTTCTGCCTCATGGATTCAGGGTGCCCAAGAACAGGCTTGCGACTGAATCAGATATTACCTTTAGGTGTGAACATGTGTTAATGGTCTCACAAGTCTCTAGCATAGACTCCAGATCTACCGTGAACCTGGCCAGGAAGTATCATACTGTTGACCATGCTGTTCTCGCACAATGTGATGAATTTGGCATTTTATGTCAAATAAACGAGTCATTTTATGTTCCCTTAGTACAATTCTTCTCCCATTCCCAACCAGACACTTTCTAGGCAACCATTTAACATTTACATCTATACAAACCCAGAATATTAAGAATATTAATGGAAACCAAACACACGGTTGTGGCGAAAACCTCAAGATCAGGGAATGATCTAGTGGCATGCAGCATATATTTAAAAGAAATAATTAAACACATCTAATAAGATAATGAAATTGATTAAAGCATTTAGATTTTCTTTAAGGATGAGGGTTGTTCAAGTCAAATCAGGACTTGTGATAAACGTTCTCATGAATGAAAGTGACGATCCAATTGACATTTACATAAGACTTCAAAACCTCTTAGCTGCAGTAAAACATTGGAATGGAATTCATTAATGTTTTTAAAGAATGCTGTACATCCATGAATGACGTAAAGATTTATTTGAAACGTTTGCACCATTCAAATGATAAATCCCAGTTGAGGTGCCTCGGAGCCCACTGCAGTCGTTCCCGTGAACATTCAGCAAGGGGAACTCTTGATCCTTGAAAATCGACAGATAACTTGCAAACTGGAAGAATAGACACATTTTGACTGTGGAAACTGTACACATAATCATTCATGAACACCATTTCTACATTACAGGAACTCAGCTGGGAGTTACGGCTGTACCTCACATACAGTCCTGACCTTGTTCCAAGCCATTTCCACATGTTTGTGCCATTAAAAGTGTTCCTGGAAGGCCAGTGTTTCAGACATGTAGCAGGCAGTCCGATCATGGCTCCAGCATTCGGAAAAACTTTCTACCTTGATGATGTCCAAGCACTAGTGAAACACTGGGGTAAGTGCATTAGTGTAGCAGGAGATTATATAGAGAAAATTAGGTAGTGTTTTATTTACTACTGCACAGGCCCAGGTTGACTTGAATGGCCTTTATAGTGAAATTAACTAAAATGGAAACTAACACTAAAACATATGCACTAAATGAAACAGCTATAATATAGAAGTAGACGCAAAAACAGAAAAGACAAAACTGAACTGCGCAATTGCAAATTTTGGCTTAGGGCATGAGGCGGGGTACACCCTGGACGAGGTGCCAATCCATCACAGGGCATACACACATACACTCATTCACACACTATGAGCAATTTGGGAATGCCTATTAGCCTTATGCCTATTATGTCTTGGGACTGTGGGAGGAAAACTGGATTACCTGGAGGAAGCCCACCAAGCACAGGGAGAACATGCAAACTCCATGCACACAGACCCAAGGCAGGGTTAGAACCCTCGACCCTGGAGGTGCAAGACGACTGTGCTAACCACTTGCCACCATGCCGCCCACATGACACATCAATATCACGTGAAAATGTCACATTCATAACATCAGTTTGTCCTCAATCATGTAGTCCAAAAACATTTTCAAATCTATACTTTTTGTCTTTATTCAACTCTCCGTCATGGCACATTGTTTCTGTAGCTGTCTTTAAAATGCACAGAGTTTGTTGTAAACCTATATGCTCATAAACATTTAATCATTTACTGTCACGTCCATAAAATGCTAGAAATTTCCAGGATGTTAATGATTATAAGAACTTTGAGAATTTGTTTGTGTTTAGCTAAAGAGATTACATTAAAAATTATTCAAATGAATCCAATGGCACAAAGCTTATCTGTGCTCTGAGACTTTTTGTTTATCGTAACGTTTCTACCTCTGGAACTGTCCAACTGAAATATAAACTGAAATGATGCAAAATTTTGAACTAATTACAGCACAGAAACTACACAAGTGCACAGGTTTTCACAGAGCAGGAAGGATGAATTGTTCTCTCTCTTATCTGTCTC
>JAOVVA010000010.1:7716060-7728536 GCA_028565275.1 Leiocassis micropogon
ACCAGCCTGACCTGCTGCCTGAAAAAGCTTTTTTTTTTTTTTTTTTCCAGGGAGGATGAGCTCCCAGGAGAGAGATAGCCCGCAAGCGTCTCTTCAGGCTGGGGCATCATCATATAAAATGATGCTTTCCGCATCAATGACATTCGATAGCACAATAACGCGGGATGAATACGGCATGAATACGAAGAGTTAACTCATCATGGAAGTTGCCAAGAAGGGGAGGGGCCATCGTTGAGGCCCCTCCTCCGGCCACCCGATGGAAACCTGTCGTCTGACTTTGAGCGTTTGGGGGATTTTATTATTTATTTACAGCGAATCGAGGTGTACGCATTGGACCACGCGTGTTACCACCTCTAATACACTCGCTCATCACTAGAGGAGCGCTCTGAAGCGAGCGAGAAAATTCCTCCACGCCTTCACAAGAAGCGCCGGAGCGCGCTGGAGAAATGGACGGTAAAAGGCTCATGATCCGGCGAGGATGTTTCCGGTTCATGCCTATTTATAACCTCCAGGTGCACCTAATCAAATGACGTCACCTGACCGAGGTTATATATGCCAAAATCTTTGGCGTGTTTGACACACATGCTTCAACAACCGGTCACGCGGAGAGCGTTCCCATAGCGTTTTCACGCAGCATTGAGTGTAGCTTTTAAAAGGGAAAAGCTCTACGGACAAGACAAGGCGTGTTGTGGTATCTACCACCAGGACATTAGCAGCAGATTGTTCAATCAAAATCAGATCCCCATGGATTCTTAATCTGACTGAAATATGGAGAATTTGTAGGCCAGGTCAAAAAACCTTGAACAGGATAAACTTTTTTTTTCCCACAACAATTTGTTCTTTGTTTTTCTTAGGATTGAATCAGACAGACTAGCCTTTGATCCCCACAACATAAATGAGCCTTGGGTGCTCATGATCCTGTCACCAGTTTACTAGTATATAATTGATAATCAGTAGGTCCTTGTGACAGCGGGCTTAAAGCCACCCAATGCTGTCCAAAGAGCGCATGTTGAATCTGAAAAGAAAAGAAAAGAAAAGAGCACATTATTCCACATAACGCTGTCTGCTGTCATCTGTGTTTTCCTGTGCTGTTCTGGTCCTGCCATTAATGTTATGGCTGATCGGTATAAAAAATACCACTGTGGTATTGAAATCTCTAATCTGACCAGTCAGAAGGTTTTAATAATTTTGCTGGTTATAATTGAAATCACAGGTTTAGAGTAATGCACTAATTCTAATGATAGCATTATCATTTCAATAGAAACAGCTCAATTACATGCAGCTTTTATGATGGACGCACCACTTTAACTAAAAGAAATATTAAACCTCCTGTTTTTAAAAGACAACCATATAATCATTGATGAATGTCTGTAAAAAAAACAAAAAAAAAAACACTGTCTGTAACATTTATAAAAGTCGGCTCTGCTAACAGGGTCTCTGCTTCCCGTCACACAGCTCCGACAGTGATTATTTTCCAGTAGGGGCATGACCCCAAAAGTCTTATTCCTTACAGAAATAACCAACCTGCAAGTTTTATTTTATCACAAGGTTATCTGCATGAGTGGAAACATATGAAATTAGTTTCTTAGGCAAGATTAATAAATAATCTGTGTATCAGATCCGAAGAGAAAAAAGCTTAAGGTGTACAATCAGTGCAAGCCAATTTAGAATGCTAGACCAGGTAAGATAGCTATAATTATCTAATTCCACCTAGCTTATCTGAAAAGTCATCATCAATAAAACCGGCAAGGATCAATGAGAAATATATCATAAAAATAGGATATGGGGGGGAAAAAAAGACTAATAACTCTCTGCTTTATAGAATAATAAACTTACAGAATCTGCCTCACTAAGGTTTTTATTTTAAGGCATTTATTGTCTTTCTTCAGGCATAAAAAAATGAAATCATCTCCAGGCAGCTGTGACAAGTTAAAAGGTAGCACTGGAGTCAAAAAAGCTATCGCAACTTTTAAGCAGGAGCTAGTGACCTTTAGCAGAAGCGGAAATGGGTGTAAAATGATCTAACAGTGTTTAGAAATAGCAATTCCAACACTGAAAAAAAAGTATTCAGGATTAAAATAGGGGAAGAAAAAAGGCTAAAGAATGACAAGAAAAAATAACATAACAAAAAAAATATATAACAGGAAATGTGATGTACAGGAAAGTTAAATTATTAAAAACTTGTTAAAAATATTAGCTTTCGCTATAAATATTTTAACATAAATATTTTAATCATGTTAGTTAATCATGTGGCGGCATCGTACTGCATCAAATCATGCAGATACTGTAAAAGCAAGAACTTTACCTAGTCTTTTAAAAATTTCTTAAACATCAAAATGGGGGAAAACATTATGATCTCAGTGACTTTAACAGTAGCATGGTTGTTAGTGTCTGACAGGCTGTTTTTGTCTTTTGTCAGGAACTGCTGATCTCCTGGGAGTTGCACACACAAGCAACAGTCCCTGGATTGTGCGCAGAATGGTGTGAAAAACAAAACCATAAAGATGCTCCATCGTCTGATCTTTGCACTTTTCCTGCTCCAGCACACCATCATCATTTCATGCTAAACTTGATAATTAACCTACGATTAAAGGCACACGTTAAGAACAGCAGAATCACACGAATCTGAGGTGTGCATAATCTTTAAAACTGGAACGACACGCCGCTGTGATGAAAGTTCTGTAACACTGACTCTTGCAAATTTCAAATTTCCTTTATGGTAATGTTCAACAGCTTTAAATAACAGTGGGGTGCTTTAGGGAAGCCTTTTAGCACGTTGTACTCTGTATGTAAAATTTCAACATCACGGGTAATGCTGGAAGAGAATCTTGGATTCTTGATTTGGGGTATTTGTGCTGAACCTCTGGATCTATACTGACAGGTGGCCTGTAAGAGATATACAGTGATGAGTTGTTGGCTGAAATCCTTTCTCGGAAAAGGTCAAACACCAATACACAGAGTAAAAGAATAAAATCTACCAATTAAGGACACACTGGCAATGGCAGCCTGTTGTATTTCATCTTTTTTTTTTCTTTCTATCGGTCAGGGTGGATTTGTGACAGTGTGATAGGGTGACTCTTTTCATTCGCACGTCTTCCCTTTTGTCAAGGGCAAATCATAGGACACTGCACTCCTCAAACAGCATTCTGCTTTTTATTGCCTCCAAAACCCTCTGCATGCTTTGTCACCATCAACATCAAACCTTTTAAATGCCATAAAAAAAGAAATTAATTACACCTTTCAACAATTCATTATAAACAGTAGGTAAAACTGGTTTTGCAAAAAAAAATAAAAAAATAAAATTAAACGATACTTGCTGCAACTTACTGCATAAGACTGGTTCAACGGTATAATGTAAATGTAACATTAATAATACATCTTTGTCAATTCCACAGGTGGCTTTTACTTTCCAGTACCAATTCAGCCTGAGAGAATACCATTTAGCTGAAGTGAGCCTCTACTAGTCGTGTTCCACTTCAGCTTCATCGTGACACATCTCGTTTAATCAGGTTCACTCGCACACTCCCGATGCAGAGTATGTGTTTTGTCTCGGGCTCTTGACTTCAGATCCACCAATCAGAGCACACCAAACAGTGATGTGTTGCCATGGGCGACCTTCTCTCGTGAGGAGAGAGACTGCACACAAAGAGGTGAAGAATTATTTTCCTGCTATTAAAATGAAGTGTAAAGAAATGGCATTTAGAGAGTATTTTAGGGGTCAATGTATTTTGGTTTGATACCAAGACTGGTCAATGATACCTGGCATTAAGAATTTGAGTCTCATTTTTTTCTGAAATGACATGCATGGACATCTGCAATATTTGAGTTATTTTAGTTCGTCACCAACACTATTGCTGCTCGTGTGCTGTGCACTCTGTCCTTGCTTTCAGGCTTGTTAAGAAGCAGTTATTTTTGGCTTCTAATTTGATTTCCATCACAATGCTGATAGTTTCCTTAAGCACTGCCCACAAATCTCTGCAAGTGAGCATTGTATCGGAAGAGCTCTCCCCCAAACGCCAACTGAGGCTAATTGTCAGATAAACAGATGGACGAATAAATGACTAAACAGCGTAGACACAAACACACATTGATAAACACACACAGACGTAGATAATGGGAATCCAGTGTTGCATGTGAGGCGAGGAGTGGCTGTGAAGGAGCGCCTGCTGTTTCCGCTCCTTAATAATGAAGTCATCAGCTAAGACAAAAGCACTGAGGCAATGAGCGAAGAGATAAAAACTGGGAAAATATATAAAGAAAAAGACAGAAACAAGAAAACACAAGAAAAAAGACTCGTTCCAAAACCCATTTATATCTGTTTGTTTCTATGTTTGGAAACATTGTATTTTTTATCAGTAAATTTACCCGCTAAATATTCCCAATTAAGTGATTGATCGACCCCACTTGAAATAAAAGAATAGTTAATAAGCATCGTAAGCCTTACATATGTTTACGATGCTTATAGGAAGACTAGGTTATAAACAAAAACCATACAGCTTTTATTCTTTATGGCATGGATTCCACAAGATGTTGGAACCATTCCTGGCGATACTGAACCATGATCACATGATTGCATTATGTAATTCCTGCTGATTTTTCAGATGAAATTTCATTCTGTGAACCTCATGTTTTATTACATCCCAAAGGCGTGCCGCTGGATTCAGGTCTGTGTCACAGTGTCATGTTAAGAGAACCAGTCTGATATTATGCTTGCTTTGCTTTGCTTTACTTCTCTTATGCTGGAGAAGTTGAGTAGAAGATGAGCCATGAAGGGACGCAACAACACTCACACAGGTTGTGACATTCAGCCAATGATTGATTGGTTTTCATGGGTCCAAAGTGTGCAAAGCATTAAACGACCTCCACCCGTCTGGACTGTTAACACAAGGCAGGCTGGGTCCATAAGTTCATGCTGTTGGCACCAACTTCTGACTGGACCATTCAGCAGAAATCAAGATTTAGCAGACCTATGATGAGGTTATGCATTTTCTTCCTTATCTTTTGCCCACTGCCGTCTTTTAGCTGACAGAAATGGAAACTGGAATGGTTTCCTGTGGTTTGAGCCCAGCCGTCTCAATGTTTGATGCTTTCTGAGATGCTTTTCTGCTCACCACACTTGTACAGAGTGCTTTTCTGAGCTACGGTCAGCTTGAACCAGTCTGGCAATTCTCTGTTGATGTCTCTCATCAAAAAGACGATTTCAACCACAGAATGGCTACAACATAGCTTTTTTCCTTTATTATACTGTTCTGAGTAACTATAGAGACTGTTGTGTGTGAAACTTCAAGGTATTAAGTTATAGAAATCCTCAAACCAGATTACTTGGCATCAACATCCATGCCATTGTTCAAATTACTGAGATCACATTTTCCCCTCGTTTTACTGGCTGATGTGAGCATTACCTGAAAGTGCTGGCCTGCATGCTTTTCTGCACTGTACTGGTGCCATCCTAATGGCTGATGAGATAATTGCAAGAATTATTAGATGTATAGATGTTCCTAATAAAGTGTTCCATGCTGTATATTTTCAACATTTTATGTGTATTTTTTTTTTTATACCGAGTTGTCCGCTTCTTTAAACAATTTTTAAAGGAGATTTTGGATGAATGTTTGCTGTTAAGATGAAATAAAGCTTGAACTGTTTGGAAATAATGATCTTTACTATAGATGGAGAAAAAGGGTGAGGCTGTTAATCTGAAGAACTCCATTACCATCTGTGAAGCATGCAGGTGGAAGCATTGTGGTGTTGGAATGAAAAGAGACAAAGGGAACTTATGGCACCATGAGGAATCAAAACTTCAAGCAGTATCTTAGCAACACCTCAAAACATCAGCCATAGAGTTAAATGATAACTGGGGCTTCCACCATGTCAATGATCCTTAGTGTACCTTAAAAAGTGTAACAAAATGACTTAAAGACAACAAATTCAAAGGAAGTACCAAGATACAATTAAAAAAAAAATGGTTGTTTATGTAACAACCTCAGCAGCAACCTCATTTCCCCTCTCATCTGTTCCAACCACTCAGCATTCAGCATCACCAGTATACAAATTACCGACTTGATCACCTGTCGTCATCTGCACATCACTGAGATGTTTCTGACTGGGTCATGCCTTAATACAAATGTATTTCAATGCTTGGATGATTTATACTGTAGGTCACACAAACAAAAAACATTCCTCTGAACAGGGACTGGACTGAAAATGAAAGCAAAAACTTGCCAAAATAAGAGGCCAAAAAGTCCTTTAGGAAGCCTGGAGAACTGTTCCTCAAGGCTACATTAAAAATACAAGAAAGACTGGCTCTTTGGAAGCAAAATATGAATTAATGAGGGGTGAACATTTGTGAAGTCATTAAAGATTGAGACTGGGTATTAGTAAACTTTTAGCCTCAACTGAAGAGTGTGATTCCACGGAGACACGTTTGACTGTGAGTGTACAGTAAATGCATACGGTTACAATATTATCATCAAAAAGTCCAGACACAAGCCGTGTGAAATGAGCAGGTGTAAATGTAGTGTCAGACACTTTTACTCCTGGTGCAAACGTACAATATAGCACTGTCTCGCTTGCTCCGCAGCTGCACTCATTTTCACAGTAATATCCACAGACCCAAAGCCCGTCTGCCCTTATTCACACATTTTTCCCTATCCTCTTTACCAAAGTGATTCTCAACAATTCATGCATGCAAAGGATAAATGGAGTGATTTTCTCTTTCCATTTACTTGTCCAAATCCACTCGGTCTTCTTTCCATTTCCCATTTCCTACAAAGGAAAAAAAGAAATCAATTGGAGGACGACGTCGCCGAGTCTCCCTCTGTCTCCAAAAGGGCACGGCTGCTCAGATTCATCACGTTAGAGCAGCTCAGGCATTTGCCATTATTATGTGCCGTCCTTTTTCCTCGTTGTAAACGAACCCCCTGAATCTTACTGCTTTATCACCTACATGTGCGAGCGCGACTGCGAATAGACTCACAGTAAATCTGCTTGGCGTGAGGATCTAAATCCTGATGCAGCAGGGAATAAGAACTCACCCAGGTCACACAATCTGTGATTTGTTACTCAGGTT
This sequence comes from Leiocassis micropogon, assembly GCA_028565275.1. Classification (NCBI taxonomy): domain Eukaryota; kingdom Metazoa; phylum Chordata; class Actinopteri; order Siluriformes; family Bagridae; genus Leiocassis; species Leiocassis micropogon. The sequence continues at coordinate 7,723,127 of JAOVVA010000010.1, forward strand.
TCACGGTTTCATTAATATTTTCTCAGAGGCGCCAGTCGGCAAGTGCCACCGCTTGCTAATGCCAAGCAGCTCGTTTCCACTTCTCGTTTCACATAGATAGAAACAACTGGAAATTTGATTCCAGGATGCCAGATACAGATCTGGGAGAACAGCAGTTATGAGTATCATAATTGTGAAAGTGAAGGTCTTCGGATTGAATGTGGCACTTCTGGAAATATCGACCTTGAAATTGCTTCAATCATCCTGCTGTGCTGCCTCTTCATCTCCTCATTTCAGATCCGGGTAGTGAAATTGCGCCGACTTTATTCTCACACAAACTAACTCTTGTGTCTACGTTATCCGACGACGGAGATGAAAGTGCATGGATTTCTATATAAAGAAAAATGTAACACTTGTAAGTGAACTCACAGCATTACTCACAAGGGTGAGATGAGAGCTGATGGACAGAATCCTCAAAAAGATAAGTCACTAAAATCTCACAATAGACCCAGAAGCCCAAAACTGTCTTTCATTCAACAGCACTCCTCCATAAACCTTCCTCAGGATTACTTTGAGACCTCAGGGGTTGCCACAAATAAGTCTTGCTCTGTGACACAATATATTTCAGACACTGTGACTCACCCCAACCTCCACGTGATCGGAGCCCTTGTCATCCTGCTTGTGCAGAATCTCAAAGTAGTACCTTCTGGAAGCGATGAGACTGAAGAGACACAAAGAAAGAGAGAAAAAAATATAAATTAGTCCGTTTTATTCGAGTTTGCTTGGTTTACAAGAAGTCAGTGTCCTCTAGGATTATTGGCCCACACATAAAAATGAGCAAAAATATTGTTCTTAACATTACAAAAAAATGTCCAAATTTCCACTTGACCAATAGATAAACATAAAATATTTATCCGTTGTAAAAAAGAAATCCTATACTGTTTTTTATTATTAAATTAATAGCATTTTCTCTCAAATATACAGTATATGCCTGAAATCGTTGACCCCCAAAGTTGCCAAATTCATTATTTAATATTTTGTGATTTATTTAGGGGTGTTCAATCAAACTGGAAGAATAACAGTGCAGAATAACAATACACAGTTACAAGAGTAAGAACTACATTTATTTCTCTATATAATCCCCTGCTACACTAATGCGCTTATCCCAGTGTTTCACCAGTGTTTGAATACCATCAAGGTAGAAAGTTTTCTTTCACCATTCAATTGTTTAACTGCGGCCAAGAGTCTCATCACCGTACTGCGCTTGAAGTATTCCGTAAATGTCAATCAGCTTTACAGCTTCATTCATGAGAAACGTCATCACAAGTCCCGGTTTGACTTGAACACCCCCATATTAAGCATTTTAAATGACAATTCTCTGCCGTTTGTGGTGGTACAAATATGAGGTTGTAACCATTACTATGCAAAAAAACAAACAAAAAAAAAACAACAATAAAATTTCAACAGAAAACAGAAGAGAAGGTTGTTGACCTGCACAGATTAATACAGAAAACATTGTAATCTGTTAAAAATCAGTAAAAACGATTTAGGGACCTACAGGAATCTGACCCTGGCACACTGTCCCCTGACACAGTGTGGATAATGAACGATGAAGGAGAAAAAAAAAACCCAAATCAATAATGTATTATTACACACTTAATTACCTCTTGTGGGTGTCAAGTTTTAAAATCAGCTATTAAATGCCACTGTCATAACAACAGGCTGTATGGTGGTGTTGTACGAAAGCCCCTTAACTTTTCCAGGTACAGCAAATGAGGAAAAGCACCTGACTGATAGCCACTGTAAAATATAGAGATGTAGCAGTATTGCTTTGAGCATGTTTTGTACTGTAGCTGGTGGTTCAGTGGCTCGTATGCGCATTGTGACACACATATTGCTTGTAAACCTGGATGCTTCTACCAGGAGGTTTAACTTAACTGATAACCTGTGGTCTGAATTGAAAAGAACAGTCCATCAAAAACAACAAAACAAAACTTGTTCACAGAAAGAAAGAGAATTGTGGTTGTACTGTAATTCGCTCCAGGCTGGCGTTAGCAATCATTCATTATTAACTGGAGGTATGTCAATCATTTTGAAACCTGAGTTTTTTAGAAAAAAAAAGCTTGCACTACATATTTTTCAACACATTTCATATTTTTAATCCTGCGATGTCGTTTATGCATGTGTTAATAGTTTTATCTCTGAATCTTCACGAAGACCCCAATATCTTAGAAGTCACTACATTTCCATACACAAATTTTCTTTTCAGTACAGAACAAAATGATGACACGATGTCAACTGCACACATTTGCAGTTTGCTGTGAATGAGTGATGCTGCTTCTTTCTGAATTTCCTCCTTTCATTTCCTTGCCCACCTTAGGCAACCATCTCAAACACCTTTTAATAAACTGGCCGGGTGAGGCTGAGTATTAAACACTCGCCCTATTTCAAAGTGCCCTTACCAACACAGCAGTCAGCCAGCAGCATGCTTTTTCACATCACATGGAAGCAACATCCTGTTCCAGTTCAGGCACAAAACACACTTCAAAAAGATTTTTCCAAGGTCTGTGATGAGGCTCCTTCGCTATTTACTCATGCTGATTATTTTATTTGATTTGCTTGCACCCTGGCAATTTGAGAGATGATATTTACAGCATGAGACATCCAAATAGTAAATTCCTCATGCATATTTATGAGGCAGGTCAATGCATGAAATGGCAATGAATTCAGACGTAAGCATGAATGATGTGTGTGAACGTGTGTGTGTAAGAGAAGCAAGCAGAAGAGGAAACAAAATAGGGCGACTCAATGAATGCTCAGATCCATAATATGAGCTCCTCACATGGTATTCTCACATTATAGACCAAAAAAAAAAAAAACTAAACAAACATAACCGTACACCACTGTCATCTTTAATTGGACTGAGAAACACAAAAATGCGATTGTCCTTGTCCTGAGGAATGTCTGATGATGTACTGTAAACAGAGTTGCAGAGTGCTGGCCACTGAGACTCTTTCTATAAATAAATAAATAAATAAATAAATAAATACAAAAATACATCATTTAAAAGAGGTTTTTCTCTGTTAAACAACACCTTTTGTTTTCTTCACTCCATTCACTATAAGCTTTAGATTATGCGGAGCACATAAATGAATTGTTACTATAGAAACAATAATCAGAGACTGTGTGTTAATATAAACCTGTGATTTATACTACAGTCAGAATATTATTTACACACTACATCATTATACGTCATAATATTATGGCATGTGAAAGATATATTATTATTATTATTATTATTATTATTATTATAAAGCGAAATAACTAACAACAACTAACTACAGTAGAAAGGGAGGTTGTGCCGAAAGTACATATTTGTAAAATGATGACCCTGCCACGTTTATCCAACAAAGTTGGTGACGCAAGTTCTAGTAATGCATCAGTGCAATTATTTTTGCACTAGTCATCATGGCTCCACCAGAGATAGACATACAAAATAATCTGCAAAAAAAACACATAAAATGAATTCTGACAAATATTTTCAAATGTGGTCAAATGGTTGCAAAGAGGACACCTGACCTTTACATCCATATGTTGCTCTTTCCCAAACTCTTACAACAAAATTTACATTTCAGCATTAGGTAGACACTATAATCTCATTATACATCTGAGCAGTTGACGGCTTTGCTCAAGGGCCCAACAGTGGTGGTGTGGTGGAGTTCAAACCTGGGACCTTCTGGACCGTAGCCCTATGAATTAACCACTGATCGACCCCTTCAGGCACAATATTTCCCCTGTGCATAAAGTGAACTCAAAGTTTTGACTCCTTCAAGGCTGGTGTGAAAGAATTCAAGCGGACCAAGCTCTCACCTCAATCCCAGTGAACACTCTTAGGATGAACTGAAACTCTGAAGACTGAGAGCTGTACCTTGCGGAATAGCTGGATAAGCACAAATCTTGAGCAGTTTTATTTTGTTTCCCATCTCTAAAAGTTTGTATGCACATGATCCCCCACCATACTGTATGTGCTTTCTGAATATCCCAGTTTAGATTTAGTCCCACCTTATCAATTAAAATAATCTCCACTCTTCTGCTAGGGATTTCTGCTGGATTTCGGTATGTGGATGTGGAATTTGTGCATGAGGTATGACACACAATCAGACCTGGTCTATATAATTACGGTTCTTCTTAAATATTTGAGCCACATTTAAATACATTTCGCCAACTGAACTCATACAGATCACTAGTTATATAGACATATACGATATAATTAATGCCTTAAATGAGTAGTTTGAGATGTTTAGCATTAATAAATGTTAGAGTACAAAAGTGCATTATTGTTTAATATACTCCTACTTACCATACTGTTTATCCTTCTTAGAGTCTGTTAAGACAGGATGAAAAGCTCTTAAATGCAAACATATGCACACACACAGACACACACACTACACCTTTAGTGATTTGACAGGCTGTGAAAAGCAGAACACACAATGAAAGCCAGACAGAGTCAGACACGGTGTACAGAGACAAAAGTAGACTGTGTCAAGAAGTCAGAGATAAAGATATAAACGTTACAACAAAAGAGACCAAGTGACAGAAGCCAGGACAAAGACACCCAGGCAGATCTCTGAGTAAAGGGATGAAGATCTTATTATACACTCATATACCTCTTTCTGGGAGGAAAAATGTAGTGAAAAAGTGCTGCGTTACAGTATGACAGTATGTGTGATATCTGCTTCTCAAAGCCTGTCATAATCATGGAAAAAGAGCCATGTTTACATACAGCACACAGTGTATGATAAATAAGTATAAGAGTAAAAGACAGAGATATACAGTACACAGAGGGAAGACACATTCTTAATCATGTGTCTGTTTAATTACAGACTGTTTTCAAAATTCCCTCTAATTACATATTGGGATTTAAATTGGGTTTAAACCCATCATAATCGAACAGACCAACAAGAGAACAAGCACATTCTGGTTTCGTGCTTAATTTGACTGAGGAAAGAAATCATCAATCGTTATAAGTTTGGTTTGGGTTAGGAAGAAACATTGAGATTTTGAAATCTGAAACAGTACATAGATTCATGCGTTCACATAATTCAATACCGATCCCCGGGAGCGGAGCACTTTCACGCGCATGCTGAGATCGATGCCAGAGTTCACATAAAGCAAACCTCAGACTGTTTATTTAGAGCCATAATTGTGACTGTCTTTGTTTTTAATGGTAACGGGATGCATTTGTTATTTACCTATTGTTATTTGTGTGATATATACATTATGTTTTAAATAAAACTGTACATTTCCATATATAAATGTAATATATATGCAAATGCAAATATATTGCAATATATGAATGGACCATGTATATATACAGTTTCAATGATATTTCAATAAAACAATTATAAGTATAAATATCATGGTTTTTGTC
>JAOVVA010000010.1:7741219-7775860 GCA_028565275.1 Leiocassis micropogon
GGTCTGATTCATTGTTAGTCAGCTTTCACACAATGACATCCTGTAGGAAGAAATAATTAAAGACAGTCCCATGTCACACAAAGGAAGCTTATTTTCTCTAATTGACAATGCAGACAGAAGCATCATGGACTGAAAGTCCAACAATATGTACAGGTGTGCTACTGGAACAGGAACACTAATACTTCAAGTGCAGAAGCAGACAAGACAAATCGCTCTAAATGTGTGAAGGGGAGCAATTATCTAGTGTTACGAGTACTGGTTCTGTCAAAGCACTTGTTGAATTGATGATAATCCTATATTATTATCATATGCATGTGTACGCGTGTGTTCGTGTTAGTTTCTGAATGCGTGTACTTACTGGACAGATTTGGAAGCCTGAGACCTGAATTTGGTGAACTCCCCTGGTGCCGTCCATTCTGATCCCAGCTAAAACAAAAAAAGGTCAAATTTACTGTTTGTTACTTTAAAGGTCAAAGCTTGCATTTGGAATTTGTCAGAGCTACTGTCATAGAAAATAAATCATCACTTTTTTATGACCAATCAGAATCAAGCATCTGCTGGACTATAACCCACTTTATTAGGTACACATACATTATATATTCAACAGCCATTGAGGATGATGATGTGTTGAAGTTCAAACTGAGCATCAGAATGGGAAAGATTGAAGTGACTTTGAACGTGGCATGGTTGTTGGTGCCAGAAAGTATTTCTTAAACTGCATATCTACTGGGATATTCACGCATGACCATCTGTACGGTTTACAGAGAATGGTCCGAAAAAGAGAAAATATCCAACAAGTGGCAATTCTCTGGGCAAAAATACCATGTTGACTCCAGAGGTCAGCGGACAATAGACAGACAAGTTTGAGCTGATAGAAAGGCAACAGTAACTCAAATAACATCTCGTTACAACTGAGGTATGACGAAGAACATCTCTGAACACACAACACAATAAACCCTTAAAGCAGATGGGCTTCAGCTAAAGACCACACTATGAACCACTCTCTCAGTTAAGAGGTTTTTGTATGGGTTCACCAAACGTGGACAATATGAGATAGGAAAAAATTGCCTGGTCTGATGAGTCTCGACTTCTGCTGCGATGTTTGGATCGTAGGGTCAGGATTTGGCTTAAAAGACATGAAAGCATGGATCCATCCTGCCTAGCATCAAGGGTTCAAGCTACTTGTTGTGTAATGGTGTGTGGGATATTTTCTTGTCATACTTTGGGTCCATTAGTATCAATTGAGCATTGTTTACATGCTACAGTCTACCTGAGTATTGTCTATCCCTTTACGTTTCACAAGATACTGTGCCATGTCACAAAGGTAAAATCATCCCAAACTGGTTCATTGAACATAACAATGAGTTGGCCTCCAGAGTTACTAGATCTCACTCCAATAGATCAACTTTGGGATGTGGTGCAACAGGAGATTCACATCGTGGGTCTCCGGCAGCTGTGTGTTCTGTGTTTTATGTCAATGTAGACCAAAATCTCTACTAAATATTTCCAGCACATTGTTGATTCTTTGCCATGAAGAGTAAAGGCAGTCCTGAGGGCTTGAACTGGGGTTGAACCCAGTACTAGCAAAGTGTTTGTAATGAAGTAGCTGGTGAGTGTATGTATACTGTATACTCAGCCATTTTTCAAGTAGAGGTGCACTTTCTAATATTCAATTCCTGGAATTGTATTTCAGCAGTTCTCGGATTTTAACCACCACAATGGCACTGGGCGAGGATGAGTAAGTAGAAGCGTGTATATTTGAAATTGCAGTGAAACACAGGGGAGAACAAGACTACAATACACAGGCGACATGTTGAGTAGTGTTCAAGCATGCTCTGTTCTCTCAGTGCTGTGCAGTGGGTTCATTTGGAGGCTAAGTAGAATGCATAATTATCACACCTGTCAGAGAATGCAGGGACTCTTTCTCTCTCTCTCTCTCTCTCTCTCTCACACACACACACACACACACACACACACACACACACACACACACACACACACACACAGGTGCACCAGATTCTCAAAGTAGAGTCTTCTCTAGAGAGTCCACTTGTAACAGAGTTAACAGACACAAAGCCACAACAAGAGAACCGGTGAAAGCGACGACAGCAGTGAGGAAGAGGGAATACAAGAAAAAAAAGACACTGTGATAGAAAATGTGATAGACACAATCTCTTAATCCACTGAGAAAAGTACCAGCAAAATGAGACAGCGCCTTATTTTTTTTTTTACTCATCTCTGCTTAATGCCCAGTGAGATGATTGGTATGAGCTGTGGCAGCCAAATGAGCAAATGTTTACATGTCATGCAACATACGACACCAGACACATACTGTAGAAAAGATACGTCACTGCTGTCATATAAGGCAATTTGGTGTTATACTTTTTCAACCCTACCATATAAAATGCATTCATGCTAGACATTTAACCAATTTAATAGAAATTTCGACTGAAGTGGCTCGTTGACCAAATGACTGTCTAAGAAATGCTGAGTGTTAATCCAAGAACATCTTCTGTTATAAACTGATGATGCATTCACTCTTTCTGACAACACTGACTGTACACATTACTCTAAAACCGGAGAAAATGATCTAGAACTAGAACCCAATTCCCTCGCTTTTTTGATGAATTTTGCTCCTGAGTGTGCAGTTTAAAAACACCCAGATGAAGTTTTAGATCATTCAAACGTACTGCACACTCACAGGCCACAGGCCTAATCAGCCAATCACATGGCCCAAAATCAACACATTTAGGCACGTAGACATAGTCAGGATGATTCGCTAAAATTCAAGCCAAGCATCAGAATGGAGAAGAAAGGATATTGATGTGACATTATAAATGGCATGGTTGTTGGTGCTAGAAATGGGCTGGTTTGAGTATTTCTGAAACTGCTGATCTATTGAGATTTTCAAGCACAACCATCTCTAGGAATTTACTTGAAAATGGTCTAAAGAAGGAAAAGAAAATCCGGTAAGTAGGAATTATCTGGGGTAAAATACCATGTTGTCAGAGGTCAATGGACAACAGCCGAGGTGCATTACAATCTCATTACAACCGAGGTATGTGGAAGAGAATCTCTAAAAGTACAACACAATAAACCTTGAAGCAGCCAGAGACCACACTGGGTGCCACTTCAGTCAGCTAAGAAGAGGGAACTGAGACTCCAATTTGCATGGTCTCACCAACAACAGAAGATTGCCTGGTCTGATGAGTCTTGATTTCTGACGGTAGGGTCCGAATTTTGCATAAACTGCATTAAAGCATGGATCCATCCTGCCGTGTATCAAGGTTCAGGCTGTTGGTGGTGTATTGTTGTGGGGGATATTTTCTTTGGAGCTTCATTTAAATACCACAAACTACCTGAGTATTTTTGCCGGCCATGTCCATCGCTTTATGACCCCTGGATAACGCACCTTGTGATAAAGCTAAAATCATCTCAAACTAGTTTCTTGAACATGACAGTGTACTCAAACACCCTCCACAGTCACCAGATCTCAATCTCATAGAGCACCAAAAGAGTCACATCATAGATGTGCAGCCAACAAATCTGTGTGATGCTGCTATGCTAATATGGACCAAAATCTGTAAGAAATGTTTTCAGCACCTTGTTTAATCTAAGCCACAAGGAATTAAGGCAGTGCTGAAGTTGTGTCAGGTGAGGGTAAATAGAGAACCAGAGAGAAGGACAATACTGGAAAGTAACATGAAATGAGTAATGTAAGTAGAAAGACAAGGAACAAAGTCTCAGTCAAGTCATTTGTGCCTCTCGGTAAGTTCTACTGCATATTTTCCGGGCACGCAAAGGCACTTATTTATTTCTCAGTGGGACGGTGCATCTGCAGCTCTAATTAAAGCCTCTGTACTCTTAATCCGAGAAAAAAGAAGCACCAGGATCCCATCACAGCTGAGGAATCTGGGTTTCTCTTTAGCATTCCTCTCCAGTTCCATGCAGTTGTGAATACCTCGCTCATGGGTGAGCAATCACAGAGGCTCCTGGTTCCACAAGCATGCAGAAGTCCTGCCACAAAGCCTGCTTTGTTCTAAGCATACAGAAATGTACACACCCTAAGCAACCATCAAAGACCTTCGTTATACTGAGGGCTTGCATACGCTCTCGTCATCAGGAGTGTATTTGCTGGCATGCCACGCATACACAGAGCTCCTCTCTGCATAAACACACAGTTGTGATTCTGGCCAAAACTAATTACTGCTGCTGCCAAGTACAGCTCTTTCTCTGGCTGGGATTAGTTGAGCACTGTTTGTTTGACGGCACACACCACTGCCTCGTGCTCCTGAGGTGAAAGCTTCAGTACATTTCCACTTGTACGCAAATATTTTGCAAGACCAGAGAAGGTTTATATACACCGATCAGCCATAACATTACGACCATTTGCCTAATTGAGTAGGTCCCCATTTTGCCGCCAAAACAGATCCTTTAAGTCCTGTAGGTTGCAATAGGGCCTCTGTGGATTTTTTCAGCACATTCCACAGATGCTTGATTGGATAGAGATTGGGAGAATTTGAAGGACTAGTCACCTAAAACTCATTGTTGTGTTCCTTAAGCCATGTGTGAACCATATTTTGAATTATGAAGGGCACATTATCCTTCTGAAAAAGGCCACTGCCATAAGGGAATACCGTTTCCATGAAAGGGTGTAATTCGTCAGCAGCAATGTTTAGGTAAGTGGTACATATCAAATTAACATCCATATGAATGACAGGACTCAAGGTTTACCAACAGAACACTGCCCGAAGCATCACAGTGCCTCTGCTGGCATGGTGTCTTCCCATAGTACATCTTCCCAGCAAACATCTTCCATTGCTCCATGGTCCAGTTCTGATGCCCACATGCTGCTGAAGGAAAAATCCTTGCACAGATCCTTGACATCAGTGAGCTAATAGATCTATATCTATATCTATAAATCTAAGCATGCTCATAATGCAAGATCCCTCTGCTTCAGTGTTTAGGGTCAGTGTGAATGCCCTGACTGGTCTAAGGCTATCATCAGCTCCACAGGCAACAAACTGCGATGCACAGTGTGTTCTGACAGCTTTCTATCAGAACCAGTATTTCCTTTTTTAGCAATTTGAGCTACATTAGACCTTCAACTGAATCAGAATATATGGGTCAGTCGTCATTCCTCACATACTGTACATCACATCAGTGAATCTTAGTCACCCATGACCCAGTCCCTGGTTTACAGGGTTTCCTTCCTTGGGTGACTTTTGTCAGGTCCTGACCACTGCAGACCGGGAAAATCACTTACAAGTCGTCTAGCCATTTCAATTTTGTTCTTGTCAAAGGTGCACATTTAGACGAGGCAAAAACATATCAATAGGCTACATTGCCTTGTAGCCTTGGTAAGTTTCCATAGTGTAAGTGGTTTTAAACATTACCTTGTTGAGCATAGCCTACCTGAAACCTTTTATGTTGAACAATTTTTACATAAACAACACACTAAGGCAAGAGCATCTTCACTGAGGATATCTGATTAAACTAAGAGAGTGCACATCACCATCAACCTCTACATGCTTTATCAGAAATTCACAAGTGGTCCTACTGTTGGCCGAGCCATATTATTAAACCACGTAACCTGAACAGGCCTGAATAATCACCTTATAGCCAGGGGGTCAGCTCTCAGTCCAGACTAGTTCTAATGACTACTACTATTACACTCGTCACACACAAAATGACTTTTTTTGCTCTGTGGCTCACAGAAGATATCAGACTGCCTTTCTGACTCTTTCAGGATGAAAACCCATGAACTGGAAATGAAATCTTTAAAAAAAAAAAGAGCTTACTTACTGGATAAGAACCCCTATGGTGGTGATTCGCCTTGCAGAACACCCCAGACTCACTAAATGTCTCAGATTGCAAGCACATCCCATAGATTTCATTACCAGACCGCTCACCTGGTTTAATACCTCCTTAAATGCAAAAGTGGCTTCGCATTGCAGGCAAAAAACCTTGTACAAATCTTTGTCATCAGTGAGCTAATAGATCTACAGGACTGTGCAAAAGTCTTACCATATTATATGCTGTACCAATTTTGTTATATATGTTTATCATGTCTGCATAATTATGTACAAAATCATTCAGTATTTCCATATATAACTTAAAAATGAATACATAAATAACATTACAGGAGAATATATGAATGGCTGTAAAGAAAAAAAAAATAGTACAAGACAGACCACTGCCAGACCACCTAATGTACGCTTCTGGGATTTGCATTAAAATAGAAAGGAGCGAGTGTGACAAAGTTACCAGAAGATCTCATATTCTCCAAAAAGCTCAGTAAAACCTAACAACTATTTTACTTATAGTACTGTGCAAAAGTCTTGGGCACGTACAACAATATGGCATAAGCAAGGGTACTTTTAAAAACATTTCTGCATAAAAAAACTTCTATAAAGAGCAATAAAGAGTAATAAAATAAACAGTCAATATTTGGAGTGAAAACTCATTGCTTAAAATCAGGAGTTTTAGACACAGATTTGTGCATTTATAAGAACACAGCCGTTTTTACTGAGCGTGCTGGAGAATATGAGTTCTTCTGGTAATTTTGTCACAGATCTAAGCATGCTTATAATGCAACATCTTTCTGCTTCACTATTTTTGGTCTCATTTATTAAAAGGTATGATGAGGCAAAATTCTATGTGGATGAGCCACCAGTACATTGTAAAAAAAGGTGTTTATAACACCATTTATACACACAGTTGGAAGCTGATGACCCCCACATGTTTTAAATTGATCTTCTTGTGCACACTGACACCTATTAACACAAAGAAATGCTCTCAAATGGCCATGCACAGAAAACTAATTTTATTCTATACATGGATGATTTTTCATCACTAGGTGTATGCATTCTATTATAAACCTGCAACTGTGTTTATGCTTCCATATGTTGCAAATGTAATATAAAGCATAAACTGTAAGACATGCATGTGCCATTCTTCAACCCACTGCTGGAAAATGGCAGATCTATCTCCAGTCTCTTTGATGGAATATGCACATCACTAAAACCTTACAGCAGAATGGACTGTGGTACACAGAGGGAGCCTATTGCTGCATTTTGTTGTCTGCCAACAGTAAACTAAAATTACAAGTAAAACTGACTGCACTGCCACTCGTCAATATTGTGAAAGATGTTCCTGTGGTTCTTGACATTTCCTGCACATGGCTTCATGTGTCAAATCTTCAAGCAAGGCAAGATCAGTCCTGTCTGCATCATCACTATCAATCTTTAAATATGCCTTCTATATGACTTTACATTTCATCAGTGTTACCTGTCATCTCTGCACATTGTTGTGTTATGAAATTATTGTCATTTTCCCTCCCTCTAATCGGTTTACCCACCATTACATGCTCCTGCCACTAGGCGTTTATGCACAAAACTATGTGTGTACACAATTGATAAAAGATACGTCTGGTACTCCGGTTTAGCAGGGCTTCCCAGTGTGTCACATGCATCACTTAGCACTGCACTGAAAGTAGAGATGCCTGAACTGTAGGACTGTTGACTGATGGCTTCATGATGGCACTCCTGAGTACTAGCACTCCAACCTCTCGTTTTTTTGGTTATGTTCTTCCTATAGCTATTATACTTTTTTTTTCTCTGGTCTATTGGTAAAAACGTAGCTTTGCAGCACTTGTGTTACTGTCAGCTCCTTTAACAGCTCTATGCTTAGGATTTTATTCTGCCTCACTTGTAAGGCTCTCTGGATAAAAGCACCTGCCAGAAGAAATAAATGTAAATGTAAAAGGGAACCCAGAACACTCTCTACGTAGCGGACTGCTAAGGGTAACCATTTTATTCTGTGTATTTTTTTTTTTTTTTTATGTACGTGAACTTTACCCAAACCTGGGATTGGTGGAATGAGAAAACACATTTCAGGTCCAGTAAAGTCAGAAATATTCCATAAAACTAACATACTGCTTTCTCTCTGTCTTTTTCTTTCTCGGTAACCCATGTCTTTTGTGCTCACATTCCAATTTCCCTTAAGTCGAGCAGCACGGGCGGAATTGAAAAGAACGTTTGCCTCAGGAGCCATGCTATTTTAAACATAGACCAGTCTATTGAGACGCATACCCTCCAGACAGCTCTCCATCACTGAGCTGGTCCTTGACGTATTTTTTTCACTTGGTGCCGTTTCCTCACCCTCTGCCCGACCAGGGTTCTCCAAGAGCAGCTGCTAGAGCTACAAGAAATCACTAGGAATTCTGGACAGGCGGTAATTATTCACCGAGACAAAGAACCACAGTTTGCCACCTCGTTTTTCCAAAAGATCAAACACTTTCATGAGAGCGAGTTTCTGTGTGGAGGTTTGCTAAGACTTTTATCAAGAAGAAATGATCAATATACCTTGCATCAAAGCATGTACACCCATGCACGCGCACACACACACACACACACACACACACACACACACACACACACACACTGGCCTCTGGGTGAACAGCTAACAGGCACTGCTTTCTCCTCTTCACAGGCCTTGATTTCTTTTCTTGCCCCTGTGGACCAGCTCCTTCACCAGAGGGAAATTTAATTAGCAAGGAGCTGCTGGCCATGCACTTTGATTAGAACTACACACGCTACAAAACGGCTTATGGTCCACAAAAGAGCAGCAGCCAAGCTAATATTGTACCATTGATAAGACACCCTGGTGTCCCATTGGCTAATTCCCTGCAGTGTCCATGGAGACCATGGTGTCTGGTTAAATCTGATTGGACACCATTTTTCTGCACTCAGAGAAAAGGGTGTGATTAGAGCTCATGGAGCATGTCAAAGAGAACAAAACTGCTTGAAAACTGCTAAGCTATAACCAAAGAGATCTTTTTTCAGGCAAGACTCTCTGCAATTATCATTTAGCTCTCACGGCAGAGTTGGTGAGGTGGGAATGACGGCTAATGACGCGCGCTTTGTAACGGCTTTATATGAATAACCTCACGTTTTTACATTTCCAACATAACTAACAGGATCTCATTGGCAGAGCCACAGAGAGCCTCAAATGCGATGTTTATTCTCCCACATTATTTCTCCAAGGCCCAAAATCTCTCAAAAGGTTGTTTGCATGGGATTGGAGCACTCAGTGTCTGCATCATTATGCACAGAAGCTTCCAGAAAGTAATCATGCACCACATGTCCATGAAGATATTTCACTGGTGAAGCTATCACTTAGTTAAAGATATGGGACTCCTTTTTAATTAAAAGTCGAGTCAAATTTAATTACGCCATCGGCCTAATTTAGCATAAAGCTAATTTGTTTTAGTGCAGTCGCTTCAGAATGAAATGAACTGATCTGTCATTAAATATGCTGCTTGAGCCAAAGGTCATATGTTCCTGCTTCAGAGCTGTGTCTGTGCATGTAGGAAATGGTGGATAGATTGCTGATTAGATGTGTGTGTGTGTGTTATATGAGAGGAAAACCTTCAGCTTGGTAATAACATGCAAGGTGAAATCCTGACCTTTCTACAGCATTGGAAATTCATCTCAGGGTTAGAATGTAACTGAATCCAACGACAGGTGCTAACAAACTAGCATAAGAGCATACTGGATGTTCTAGCACACTAGACGTACAGTAATATTATACTGCAATCATAGAGGCGCTTTGTTCACTTCAGCACGAAGCCTAGTTTTCGAATGTTTGTATTGTCTTGATGAGGGATAAAGGTGATAAAAAAAAAGAAGAAAAAAAAGACCAACCTGTCCCACGTAGACCAACAAACGGGCATTGAGTGGGCTCTCGTCTGAACTCAACCAGAACTCTGCGTTATCGTCAGACGCCACTCCAAACTGGAAATCCCCTAGAGTAGACGACATTACAACACTTTATGTGTGTGAAACAGCTGGAAGACCTTATTAGTCATGCTTCCACTGCTCTTCGCGTGAGTGTACCAATGTACGCATGCATATATAGAAATTTCTCTTTCACGACTGACTGTGTGAATGAGGCATGAGATCGTAGCTTAAATAAGCGATTACCGTCTTTGTATGGATGAATGTAGCCGAATATTCTCAAGCCGTAATTTTTCCATTTGGGAGCCACAGCCAGTTTCTTCACTACAGTTCTTGTCTGAGGAAGCAAACAAAAATATAATAATAACAAATATGCAATTTATTCCTAAAGGCCCTTAAAAAATAATCTATGCCACATTGACTTTTAGACAATTAGAAATGCAGAATGAGAGACAAAACACACACACACACACACACTCACACACACACACACACCCTCAGCTGAGCACATTTTAAAGGTTATTGCAAATCCTACGACAAAAATTTCTTGAAATTTGGAAAGTGATAACGACTATAAAAGCTCATTAAGTTTATGAGAAAGACAAGCAAGAATGAATTTCACATGAAATTCAATAAAACAAAACTCATAGTTTGCTTTTAGAACATGACAGAAGTCTTTATAACTACTCGTATTAGATTGTTGTAGAAATGTGAAATGTGCATAAAAAGTCCATTATTGTTTATCAGAGTTGTCCATTTTATCACTTCTATCACAGTATGTCCTTACAAAGTACTTTCAATTAAGCACACCAAGATTTTTTTTGATAAAATCAGAATTTGCCTTTACATGATCAAGCTCATCATCTTCTTTGGACCACACCCTAAAAGATCATTAGTCTCTATCAACAGATTTTTTTCTTTTTATCTGTAAATGTTAGCAGAAGTAAAACATTTGCATGATGCAATAAAAAAAAAAGGACGTTTAAAATTAATGGATAACTTATCTTTACTTTGTGTGTCGAATGCTGTTATTTTGTGCATGTCCTAAACGTGACATCTATTAAAAACGACCTCAACTTATTCTACACACAGGCTAATTTGAATCTATGAGCACCATAATGTGACTATATTAGTAAGATTTAGCCAAACCTATATAACCTCTCTTATCTCATCAGACCACATCCGAAAAATCACATTATTCTCCATCAGTCAAAAGACTTGGCATTTTTAATATGTTTTTTTTTTTTTGTCAGGTGCGTCTATAGATGTCACCCACTTAATTTCTCTGAGCAGCTCCTTCAGTGACAGTCTGAAAGAGCGATATTGATGGTCATTTCTCCTTGCTGCTATTAGACTGTACAATCAGAGCTGCTCCCAGTGAGCCAGTCACCATAATGCACGATGTTATTACTGTTATATACCGTTGTTACAATATCTTACATTTTTATAACTGTTCAATAAGAGCATTTTAAACTGTACAATATTATAACCTAGCGCAATTCGTTTGAAAGTGTAACTACTGTAATGCTATTCTTTTTATTTTGTATTTAAACACGGTTCCGACCCTACTTTATATTTACAGCAGATGTGTGAAAACTCCAAATTTTAGAGGAAAGTATCATTTTAACTCTAGCTCAGAGCACTCGTGAGTATATCCAAATATAAATTTGGTTGTTGTAGCGCCACCTTGTGCCTGACTGCTCTGACATTTGGTAACAAAAAGTTTCATAATGTTTAATTATTCTTTATAGTAATTATGAGCTGCTAAACTTTAATTAGATGTTGCTTGTTGATAGATCTAAATTTATGTATGTTTGGCCAAATATATGTAGATCTATAACCATTAATTAGTTGTAATGCCCCTTAGAGTACAAATGAAATTAAGCTTAGGATGTTTCCTCGATATATCCTTTTGAATAGGTGTTTATTTATTGGACTTTGTATTTGGAAGATAAACAGTACGGGTCAAAAGTTTGAACAAACCAGTATGGGCATACGTTTGGAATATTTTCTACATTCTACAACAATACTGGATTTTTTTTTAAATCTTTGAAACAACACATATGAAATTAGGTAATTATGTAACAACAACAACAACAACAACAGTCAGTTGTTATTTTGTGACATGAAGGTCAGCCTTTCTGGAATAGTTCTTTCAAGGACAGTATTAACGCTTTCTACCTTTCCAGGCGGCATTTCTTTTGTCCTAATTGAATGGCTAGGTTCTGTGCTTGCTATTTAAAACTGTAAATGCACCAACTTGCCACTTATATGGTTTAAAATCAAGGTGCATATTCTTATGACTCCTTATATATAAACTTACACAAACACACAAGCTCCCGTCAGAGACTATCGCTTTTCTGCACTAACTGGACTTTCATAATAACCAAATTGTTTTTGTTTAATGAAATGCTCTTGTGGATAAATTCTGCATAAACTTTGTAACTAGCTAGATAAATAATGTTCATGGTTTGTATAACCTTCCATAATGCAGGCTCTTAAAAAATTCTTGGCTCCCAACTAATCAGAAGGCAAGAAGAACAAACAGGGAGGACAGAGTGCCTGTGAAAAATTAGTCTTGTTAGTGGGCAAATATAAAGGGATTTATGACATATGACACAGTAAATGGAAAATATTCCATAGCCTTGGCACTTGGTACTATTTTTGGGACTGAGCAGTATGCAATATGTCTGTGGCTGCGCATAGTCATTATCTGGCTCCAAAGCTACAGCGAAGGCAAAGAAGCTCCTCATCACCAATCTTAATCTTTGTATTATAAGATAGCAAGCTAACCCAGCTAGGAAGTGACATCAGTCATGTTGGGTGTGGACCTGACCTTCACAGTGCAAAACTAAGTAAGGGCAAAAAAAATAGTAGTAACAAAGGAAAAAGAAAAAAGAATATTTAAGAACAGAGTATTTTTGAAAATCTTAGCAAGATTTAATTATGACACTGGCCAGTAGTAGGACTAAAATCATCATTTCCTGATTCGCTAAGAAACTGGCTGCAGAATGGTACTGCTGCATTTTTAATGAAAACGGTTTATATAACACATATTTAATTAATCCTGTAACACTGGAAAAAGGAAACATTAAAAAAGTCTTTTAAATAGTGCTAATTTTTAAGTTAAAGGAGACCTAGCATGCGAAATTCTTTTTGATATTCAGATGGGTCTCCTCTCTGTGTGTATAAAGAAAAACATGAAAAACAACATAGAACATGCCAATGAGATTTTTCCCCTTTTGTGACCTCATCTGGGAGGATCCCTTCTCCTAACTTGTTGCTCGGCTCTGCTGTTCCCTGGTGGCGTGTGGCTCAGGAGTGACTTATTACATATTATAGGTGCATATTTGAAGTAAAAGTGTGAAATGAAGGGAGTTTGATGTATGAAAAAAATGCATAAGTATTTTGATAGACTTCAGCTGGAGCATTGACACAATTTGAGAACCTTTGAGACGTGTGTTAACTTTTTAAAGAAATAAAAAAGATTTCATACCTATTAACATTTAAACAGTTTCCAATCAGAGTTTCTCATTTTAATTAAACTTCTCATGATACCCAATTGATACTACTCAGGATACATAATTATGGATATTCTATTCAGGGTTATCAGCAGTTCCCTAGATAATACGACATCTTGAATATAAATGATTTATGTAGCAATTCACTGGAGAATATTCGTGGATATAGCCTGACATGAGCCTGGAATCACACAAGGCCAGTAAAACACGCACCGCTCGACTCGTACTCACATGGGGAAAGAGAGGAAAATGAAGGTTCTTTCTGAGCTGAGCGGTAGATGAGCCACACCAGTCTTCAAACACGTGCAGGTTTGCCTGACCCTTATACTGTGAGGATTGAAAAAAAGAGAGGGAGAGAGAAAAATAGAGATCATTACAGTCGACAATTCAATACTCCTAACTGTTTTAAACAAAAAAAAACTAGAAAATGAAGGGCGAACAGAAAAGTGTAAAAAAAAAAAAAAAAGACATTTCAGAAACTTTTCGCTTCATATGGATTAGAAATATGATGATCTCATATGCATGAGGGATATGAGTACAGAGAGCAGGGATAACCCTAGGAGGAGGAATATGGATGAGGCTACAACGTTAGTTCTCCCCTCAACTCCCAACTCTACTGGGACGGTTCACCTGCTAACCTGCTGCAGCAAGACCTGCAGTGCTCAAAGCCTCAGAGAACAGCTTACACATTAATAATACAAGACTAGAGTCCAGGGTCTGTGAGGGCCGCCATGCTGCAGGGTATACATACACACACACACACACACACACACACACACATGAATGCAGCTACGCAGTCAGGCTTTTTTCACAGGTTACATTTTCTATATGTATAGAAAGGAAAACCTATACATCTGCTCATTTATTTAGTTCGTCAACCAATAATTCATCAGCAACACATGAAATCATATGCAGATACAGATAAAACATTTCAGGTACAGTATTGTTTGCATTAAACATGAGAATTAGGGTGAGATCTCTGTGACTTTGACCTCTATGCCTTTAACTGTAGCCTTGCTCTAGATGCCAGATGGGCTGGTTTGAGTATTTCAGAAACTGCTCATCTCTTGGGAATTTCATACACAATAGTCTCTAAAGTTTATACAGAATGGTGAGAAAACAATAGATAGTGCTGTGGGTAGAAACGCCTTGTTCATGGTCAGATTGTTTCAAGCTGTCAGGAAGGTTATAGTAATTGGTGAAAAGAAAAGCATTTCAGAATGAATAATACATCAAACCTTTGGGGTGGGTACAACAGCAGAAAAGCATATCAGGTTCAATAGGAATTTGAGCCTTTATGGGCACCAAAACTGGAAAAAATAACAAGGTTCTCGTCTGCCATGTCGAAGTCCAAACCCCAGCCACTGGGGTTCCACGCATGAATAAAATGGGAATGGCACCCGGTGTAAAAGCCATGCCGAGTTCTTGTGCGGATCGAATGGTTCGCTGTGGCAACCCCTCGAAGGGAGCGGCTGAAGGCCTAATAACAACATTTACCGTGGCTCTTGATCTTAGAGGGTGGAAGCTATCACACGTTTCCTCTGTACACAAGACACTTTACTAGCCATGGAGTAAAGTGTAAAAAGATTGTTGTGTTCTTCACCCCTTTCTGAATACACAAACAGACAAGTACTGCTATGATTAACAAAGACATTAACAGAGACAGAGTCTCTCAGAGCATCTCTCACAACCGGACAGCTGCTGCTGCTGCAGGATTTGAACTTTTCAAAGTGTGTGTGTTTGGGTTGTGTCACTCAGGAGCCAGCATTATTTTTTTAAACATGCACAATCTGATACCGGGTGTCATAGTGGTTCCTCCCACAGTGCGATGGATTGGCACCCCATCCAGGGTATACCCTGACTTACGCCCCCAAGTCCCCTGAGATCCCTGTGACCTAGTACAGGATAAGCAGTATAGTGAGTGAGTGAGTGAGTGAGTGAGTGACACAAACACACATTGTCTCAGATTAGATACTCGTCCATTGTTAATTCATTGTTAGTCCATTGTTAGTTCTCTATCATCAGAATGGATCAGACCTAAATAGTGAGCACATACAGTAAGTGTGATACAGTATTAGTTGCAACCATCCCTGGTGCCTGCTGCACTAAGATGTCTGTACCTTTCTAGATTCCTGGGTAATTTTAATCAAGAACATCAACAAAATTCCTCATCTTTGAAGTATGCCTGTAGCAGTTTATAGTGTTATATAGTTCAGTCCCCCCTGCCTCAATTTCTGATTTTCTCAGGCAGACGAAGGCCATCACTGAAGTTACTATTTATTCTTGTCTGTTAACTTGACATTGATTCCCCTCTCCCACTGCTGAGTTCTCCAAATGGAATCGATAAAATAAGATTAGAGACAGTTCGTCCACATGTCTTCACACTGTCCACAGCAGCAGACAGACGTCTCTCAATTAAACCTGATTAAACCAAGTGCTCGTATGCAGTGACCTGCCGCTATATATCTCTATCTCTGCAGGACCTCTGTTGCCGGCCATGGGTTTCTGTGTCAGGGAACGTAAACAGGGTGCTGTAATCAAGGAGAAGGCAGAACTAAGCCACATCCAGTAACTTGTTCACAGCACCAACCAATTGCATCACTATTCCCCTGTAGCAGATCACAGGGTTTTTACTCTGCAGTCTGACTTTGAATTCTATCCAGTAGTTTAAAGTAAGCCAAAGACACATGCTGATATTGGACAGCTAAAAATACACCCTGTTCAAATCATGCCATTTTGAAATATTTTTGCTTGTTTTTTGTGTTTTATAGACAGAGAAGTGTCAGAAAAGTATTCTTTATTATCACAGCAGCAATGCATGAGTGAAGAACAAAATGCGTAACAATGAACAGCAAAAGACAGGATGCTGATGTTCCAGGGTGTCCTCATGCTTGTGATCTAATCTGGTAATCGTTTTTAGTTATGCAGTCAAAGACCTGATCACATTGTACATAAACCTAATGTACTATGATAAGAATTTACCCAACAATCGGTCCTCTCTCTCTTTGTGTAAAGCTATATGTGTACTCTGATGTCTAATGTGATTCTGATGTGCATCTTGACTCACTTCCTCTCACATTTCTGACCTGCCTGATTCATTCTTCTTCTTTTTCGTGAAGCATTAGCCCTTGTGAGTCTTTCTCTGTCGAGTTGGATGGACTTACATTGATACCACAAAGTTCTGTACTTCCTAAAAACAGTTTAAGCACATGGCTCACCCTTGCTTCTGTAGAAACAATGACCTTGAGACTTCCTCATGTTTTTTTTTCTTTAAATCACTGATGTTCCTGGCCTACCCAGTAGAAACCTAAATCGAAATCTAGCCTTCTGTAAAGCTCCTTTGTGACAATGTCTATTATTAAAAATGCTACGCAATGAAAGCAGTAAAAAAAAAACAATAATACAAAACTACAGAACACAATAAATAATAGATTAATCATATATTTCAGACAGTATATAATATACTGCTTGTTTTCCATCCATGGTTTGACAGCAGCCTGAGACGTCTGCAGTGACTCTATGCTTCTGTAAATGTTTCACTTCTTTGCAACAGATTCTCCCACAACTATCTTCCACAGCGCAATAGATGAAGCAACAAACTCTTTGTCTCTCTTTCTCGTCATCCCTCTTGCACAAAGACAAATACACACACACACACACACACACACACAAACTCACACAGCATGTTTATCAATGCATCCACCTGCCTTAGTCTTTAGTGCTGTCTCACTGGCTTCCCAGTTAAAGTTATGGCTGTATTACTCTGGTTAACACATGGCCGTGTATTTGTGTGTGTGTGTGTGTGTGTGTGTGTGTGTGTGTGGCTGCTGTGTAAAGATCAAACCTTTGAAGACATGTCAATTGGTAAGGAATCTGAGATCCAGATGAATCTGTGTGTGCCCTGCGATGGAATGGCACCCTGTCCAGAGATTACCGGAGGGACACTGCTAAAGCAATCATCGATGAAAAGTGATCAGAAAATGAATCATGAATGAACGTGATCAGAGATCACAATAGCTTAAACGTTTGATGAAGTAGCGTCAGGAAAAATCACAGCTATGTTGAAAATGAGAACATTTATACACACACACACACACACACACACACACACACACACACACACACACACACAATGTGACGAAAAACTCACAGGATTGGGACTATCCAGAAGCAAAGGAAAACCACTTGTTAGTGAGACTAATCAGACACAAAAGGCTTCAGTTTGCTAGAAAGCATACAAATTGGGCTGGTCATGTGGTCTGATGAATTCAGATTGACCCTATTCCAGCGTGATGGTGTGTTAGACCCATCAGCAACATTATGTGGCAAGAAAATGAAGTTAGCTGATGCCCTGAATATACTGAATGACCAGGATATCAAACAAATGCATTTTTTTGTTTTGTTTTGTTTTCTGATAGCATGGCCATATTACAGGACTTACATTGTGAAATTTGAGTCCTGTGGTCCTAGTAGCACGAGGAATCATTTTTACACATGAATAGCCATCACATTGCACACTGTAATCACAATGAGGTGTGTATTATTGCCTTACACGCTGCCTGACTTTGTCGGCCAGGCAGTGTATGAGGAGAAATACTCACCTCGTTCGGCCAACTACTGTACGTGTCAGGGTAAAGTCTATTTCAAAGCAAGGAAGGGAGTTTATTTTAAAAATGGTTATTAAGTGGTGTTTTTCTCCATTCTCTGGTGTGTATTGCTGGTTGAGTGATGCTCTCAGAAAGTTTGTTCAGTTTTGTTTCTCAAGAAAATGGGCTTCACTAATGCATATACACTCTCTCAGCAGATACAAGCTCTATATTTAACTTAATGGAGCTCCAAACGTCTCCAAGCCTGTCTTTCTCTCTCTCTCCTTTTCTTTTCTGTATACACCAGAGCAGCTTCTTCAGTCAGAGTACTGTAGATTGGGTTTCAAAATGCTTTCAATATACAGTGAAATCTCGGGGAAATTCACTTTAATATACGAGTGTTTTGATATGCAATCATGCTTCTGGAACGAATTATGCTCACAATCAAAGGTTCCACTGTACTCAAACAACCTTAAATTCACTCTTCCAAGGTGATAATTGTCCAGTAGATTATCAGAATCTCAACATGAATCTTGGAGAACCTTCACAGTTTATGCACCTCAGCCACCTGCCTTATGCATCACTTCCCACAGCCCACAACTAGCTCTAAAAACAGGTTGCCAGGTGACATTAATATGGCACCACCTTTCAGAATGACAAGCTGTCACCCATTTGTTACCCATAATCCCACTGGGACAGGGCATATGTGACATGAGGCTCTCAAGAAATTGCTGTAGGCATCTAACACACCTTTATGCCCCGGTGGCAAAATCTCAGATGCATTTTAACGAGTAGTCTCCGTCATAAATGTTCCATCAGAATCTGCGCTGGAGAGGATGTGGCGGTGCAGATAGGACCGTATATTACAGACGCCGGAAAAAGATCATCTCC
Organism: Leiocassis micropogon; assembly: GCA_028565275.1. Taxonomy (NCBI): domain Eukaryota; kingdom Metazoa; phylum Chordata; class Actinopteri; order Siluriformes; family Bagridae; genus Leiocassis; species Leiocassis micropogon. Next base: position 7,759,958 of record JAOVVA010000010.1, read on the forward strand.
CGTCTGCACATGACCTTTTTACCCTACAGTAATCAGTCCCTAGGAGAGAGCTGCAATATAGACCACATTCACTTTGATTGCCTGATGGAATGTAATGGCTGGGGGTAACTGACACTGACACAACTCACTGTTCGTTATGAGGAGAAGACGTGAAATGGAGAAACAACAAACAGAGACAAGAAAATGTTTATGAGGAAATAAGACAAGTAAAAAAAATGTATGCGGTAGTGTTTATATTTAATGAATAAGCGAAACTTGGAGTTTTATTGTGGCAGATATGAGGCTAATATCTATAACATTGAGAGAAAAAAGGAAGGAAGGAAGGAAGGAAAGAACAGGAAGCAAAAGTGAAAGGGACATGGAGAAATTAAAGACAAAAGAATTAACGAAAAGAAGAATGAAAAGAACAAAAAGAAAAGAAAATAGGAAAAATAAGGTTATTTGAGGGAAGTTAAGGAAAAAAGTCAACTGAAAAATACAAAACAGTACAATAAGAAGTAAAAAATGAACTGTAAATGAAAAGAAATAAAAGAAATACAGTAACAAAAAAATGAATGAAAAATAAAAGGAAGGGTCATGAAAGGAAAGGAAACAAAAGGAAAGGAAAAGCATTGTCATTTTCTTTTCCTAACAGCACAGAAGAAAATTTAAGGAAACTGATAAACACTAAAAAGCCAACTGAATTATCAATGCAAACCATTATAACGAACAAATATATCTCAATCGCTGAAATAGCACTTCAACGCTGCTCATTATCACCATAATGAACTCATTAAGGACTCAATAATAACTTGTCTTTTATCTGTTTCCAATCGGAATGTGATGAATAAATTTTTTTAATGGGAGATGCTCCTCAATGCCTGCGATAAGACCATGTTATAGACGATCCCAAGCTGCAATGCAATTACTCTGTCCTATAAATATTCAGTCTGTTCATTCAGACTTGAGTCAAATCCTAGTCTCCTTTAGTCCTGGAGGTCAGGGGTCATCTCTTTTACTTTCAAAATATCCTCACAAATGCCAGAGTTGGGGCTGTGGCATAAGGGCAAAACACACTACAAAGATGAAGAAAACACTGCAAAGACGCAACATTCTGCGTGACCAATAAACCAAGGAAATACCTCATTCTTGTTATGTGACAATTTCATGAAACATCATACGGTTTATGTCTGTGAGTGATTTCAGAGGGAGAGATGTTGGATATGGTAGATCTGCTGAGTTCTGCCTAACCGTCTGGCCGGAGAGCTGAAAGCATGTTGTAATTAGCTGTGTCTTGCCGGCAGCGGGTCATTACTACAGCGTAATGGTACTTGGCAGATGGTGGCATTCAGGCTCGGCATGATTGCTCCGTGTCAGAGACCGTGTTGGCCTTGTGGCCCTTTCACAAACACCTGAGACTGGCTTTTCAGCTGTTTTCACTGTGATTAAGAGCTGGAGTTGGCCAATAGCAGCTGCTCCTTAACTAACATTAAAGGGGTGATTTCTATCCTGTGCCAAAAACACCAACTGAGTAAAGATCCTGATAGTGTACTACACACTGTGATCATCACAATCACATGTCAGGGACTACTAACAGTAACTCGGTTTTCCATCAGAGACACATAGGACAATTGTTCATGATGTATATTGAGAGGAAATGAGTCCATTATTGTGTACATGAGGGTGAAAAAAACATTAGGGTGAGCAGAAACATTTGATGTAAAAGTTCATAAAAACTAATGGAATTTTTGCAAATATACAGTATATTACTGTAAATAGATATACTTGGCTAACAAAAATGACGCTTCTTTTATGAACGCAAAAAATATATAAATGCAAGTTATGTCATGAATTTAGTAATGATTATAATTAATGCAAAAATGTAGTTATTCTCTGATTTATTTGAGAACAGAGAAGAGAGACAACGCTTAATAAGCAAATATATGTAATTAAAAGATTAATCAATGTTGTAAGTCTATGGTAAGTGTTTCTAATTGTAAGGTATATTGGTGTAAGGTAGATGGTATTAGTGTAAGGCATGGCGTAATAAGTATGGGGTTATAAGGGAAAGGTACAGTGTATGGTATTGGGTTATCAGTCTAAGGTATGAGGTTATGAGTGTATGGTGTGGGGTTATCAGTCTAAGGTATGAGGTTATGAGTGTATGATGTGGGATTATGAGTGTAAGATATTGGGTTATGAGTCTAAGGTATAAGGTCACCTTAACGATCAACCTTCCCCCGCTCAGCATCTCACTGTGTGATGTCTTGCACCTTTTCACTTGCTAGCTCTTTGTCGTTACTTCATTATTGTCTTGCATAGTATAGTAGGTTCTCTTGTTTGTTCTCTGTCTTTTAGTTATGCTGCAAGCTTAGCCTTCTGCTTAGCCTTTAGCCTTTTTGTTTACCTTGTTTTTAGTCAATAACTCTACCGTACCTGTAGCTGTTTTATATCTTGCCATAAGCCTAGCTGTTCACTTCCCGCCTACAGCCTGCTTGCATTGTTATATTTTTGGAACTCATCATAAATTAGGTGAGCTTATTCTATTCGTTTACTGGAATTCGTTTACTAGAAATAGCCGTAAAGCTTGTCTCCATCACACTTGTGCATTTTGTATAATTCAGCAACAGCTGAGTCAGCTTGATGCCAGCGTCAAATCAGTATCAGCTCGCTTGAATGAAAAAATATATATAATATCGGAAATGGAAACACGAGAATATGTATTCATGCTGACCTTACACTTGCGGTACCCTTATTCCTGCTCTATTGACTAAATAAACATAGTTTTTCCACATGGTTTACAGACGGTGTGCATCACTTACCTTATTGCCTGAGGCAAATGAGGCACACCAAGATTATCTGTCAGTCAGTCACCTAGAACTCGAGCAATCTGGCTCGCTGTAATGCTTCTTGAGTTCACAGTAAATTGCCACCCCTATTATTTTAAGCAAGACAGCCAGAACCAGGCAACAATGACTAGATAGGTAATTCCAGAGTAGCACTATGTGCCTGAAATGATATTCCTCAATTGCAAATTGACTTTGAGACACCACCGGGGGAAATGAAGTGTGCCTCTTCAGTCTGCAGAAAATTAAACAGAAATCTAAAAAAGAAAAAGAAAAAAAAATCCTGGTAAAGATGTCTTAATAAAACAAGCCAGTAACATTATAGTTCTGGCTGTGTCTCCCTGAATCTGGCCTGGTGGATGTGATCACGAGAATAAACACACAAAAAGGGCAACAAAAAAAATACATGTTTGGAAGTATTTCTTGATACAGTAAGTAATCATCATAAAAATCTATGATTTCTCAAAATCCCTAAACAACAGATTTAGGATTCTTGTAAATTAGAAAATGACCCAGAGTTCCCAGAGCTCTCCCTCAACCTTAAAAACAACCTCAAAACTAAAGTGATGTTTTTGTTTGCTTTTTACATATAGTATAGTTCATATCCCGATCATAACGTGCATGATTCCTCAGTATCAATTCCTTAAAAGGTCCTATGCTTTTGACTCTATGTCGCCATGCATGAAATAATATCATATCAGTTTCCCTTTTTCTCTCCTCATATAAAAGCACTGAACACCAAAAAGCACAGTATCACTCAGAAATAAATCATATTACAGAAAAAAAAGTGTCATGAGTAATGTTACAAACTGATTTTGAATGGGCAGCTGCATGGTGAAGCAGTGGGTTTTGTTGCCCCTCAAGGCTCCAGGACCTTGATTCGATTCAGAGCTTGGGTTACTTGGGTTTTTTTGTATAGCAGGTCTTTCTTTATTCTATTTCTTTATCACTTTTTCTTGGGTAGAGGAATGTGTAGGAATCAATGCTAAACCCATAGGTAAACAGACGGCACATTCATTCATTTTTAAATCAAAAGAAGAATGTCTAAATCACCCAAAAATAGTAAATTTCTTTTTCTTTAAATTCAGAAAGGTTTGTCCTTTGTACATGGCAAACAGGGACAACTGAAATCAGGCGAACATTTGAAAAATGTCAACATTTAAAAAAAAAAAAAAAAACTTTTGCTAAGTATATCCTCCTAACAGAATCTCAACGACCTTTCAAATTCTCATTTCAGCTTCATCTCCTAACTAATGTTCATTTCGTTTTTTTCTCTTTTAGAACTGATGAGGATGCCACATAATTCTAGGGAGCACTTTCATTTTCTTTTCACTTTTTTTTTTTAATCAAACCCATGCACAAACAAGCTGTTTTATTTTAGGAGAGTGATCATTAAGGTGCCAAAATCCTAATCAAAGTAAGGAGCAATGATGCAGGCTAACCTCAGGTTTCCATGGCAACTTCGTGTGCTTCTTAGCAAGTAACTTCAAGATCTCAGACTGATCTCTGTCAGCTGCGGCGGCGTGAAGCTCATCCTCCTGAGAGAGAGATCGAGAGAGAGAGCACAAAACATCAGGTAAATAATATGTGAGCAAATAAAAACAGATGCAATCTGTTGCCTGCGCTTCAGTGCCATTTTAATATGATGATGCGTTTCATCTCACAGTTTGCATAACCCTGGAGATGTTGCTCATATTGTTATAATATTTCATAGCAAGGCCTGTAATGTCATTTAAGAACACCGAAAAACTGCCAAACACTGTGGACAACACAGGACACACTTTATCTCATATAGAGTATCTCCTTCAGATGAAATGTTAAAGGTGTACGCTTGAAACTGAGCCACATGGAAGAAAAAGAAAAGCCCATAATGAAAGAGCTCACTACGCTCTCATCTCTTAATAAGATACTAGTAGGATGCGCAGGTGAACTAGATGTTTATGAACGCTCCGAAACTCAGATTCCTTTTGCATTTTGACTGCAATCTAAAATGTGACCTGATCTTAAGTCATGAATAATAAATAAATCTCGTTATGACAGCACACTCGTGATCAGGCTTCAGAAGGAAGAAGGTGTCAGGAAGAACAAGTAGGAAATGACTGAGTGTCTATACCTGTACATCACTGTCAATGGCAGCCTACTTATGTTCCCATCATTCAGTAGTCTTCCAACCAAGAGGGATATGTAGCGTTCTTTGCCAAAGTATTGAGCCATCCCATATTTCTTCATAACAAATTATGTACATTAAATGAAATAACTGGGATTTTTTATTTTTTACTTTGACAGGCTGCAATTTAAACATTACAGCAACCTCATTTCCCCTCTCGTCTGTTCCAACCACTCATTGAGAATCCAGCATCACTAGTACGCTAATCATCTGCCTGATCATCTGTCATCATCTACACCTGTTTCTCACTGGTTTCAGTTAGTTTTTTATGCTTGAATGATTCATAGGTCACTGTGTGGCTTAACAAACAAAAACATTCATCTGAAACTGGTCAGGTACTGGGACTGGAATGAAAATGAGAGACAAACACTTGCCAAGAATAAAAGCCAATAAAGTCCTTCAGGAAGCCTGGAGAACTACTCAAGACTACATTAAAAATACAAAAAAGGTTTGGCTCTTTGGAAGCAATCTGAAGAAATGAGGGGTGGTTCAAGGCTTTTGCACAGTAAACCTGTGAAAATAAACGCTCCTGTGCTAAGCTGAGCCAGCGACTGACCCATCGACTTTGCATGGCCTTGCAAAAAAAAAAAAGCACCTGTTTGACTTTGTTGCCAAACAGCCAATATCTCAACCACAAGCAAAGTGCATTGCAAAGTCCTTCAAAAGTAAAAAGAGAATTTAAAGTGCATTGAAAATTTTCATTCCAGGTGCACATAAGCACATAAGCATTGCAGACATTTTTGACAGCTGGTATCTGAATAGAAACTGAATTAATTAGGCTTATGTTCATTTTGGTACCTTTCGCAGGTATCCAGCATCTTTCTTGAAGCATTTGTGAGGAAATCATGCTGAGCTATCAATGTTTTAGACATCTTTAGTCAGGCTCTCTGTTTTGACCACTGTGTTTGTTACTTACAGTAGTATGATCTTTACAGTGACATCACCAAGGAAATTTTATAATTAAAAAAACACTTTCATATCATTGAATATCAGTTGAATATATTTGTGTTTTCGTAATCCTTTATACTCATTAAAATTAATAAAAATTCTAAATGTAAAGAAATTGCCAATACTTTTTTTTTTTTTTTACTTTTGTGTGTATTTCAAAATGTTAATTTCTTTTTTAATGTTGCAAATCAGATTTTTTTTCTAAAAAGGTTTATATACAAAAATACTTATTCTCTACAAAGAATAACCAAATGTGGTTCTACTCGGTTAAGGGATAAAGCTGGAGTGTCAATGTTACTGTACATGCTTAAAGCCTGAAAATTGGCCAAAACATGATTTTTCTTTTCCTTTTCTTTTGCCTGTTTGCCAGAATTTATTGACAGCAACATCCAATAATCTGTTGCATTCTAAACTTAGTTATGTACTACTTATGTACTTCTACTGCCATGGCATACATTGATCAAGTATATATTATTGGCAAAAACAACAAAATTTCTCTATGTAAAAGAACTGAACCATTCTTCTAAAGAAAAAAACATTTTAGGAAGTGCTATTTTCACACTTGGAATGATTGCTTCACACTGTGCCTGAGTCAAGAACAAAATCTGACAAGGCAAAAATAATCCAATCTGGAACAGCAAAACCAGACAAAGTTTTCTTTGCAAATAAATTTCTTATTTTTAAAAGTTGTTCTGAACAATAAAGTCATCTACGTAATATTGGTTAGGTCACGCTTTTGTCACCAATACAACTCTGAACCATCAAGGAATGGACTCTACAAGACCGATGAAGGTATGCTGTGCCCTTAAGTCGTATGGCCTCCATGGCTCAGACTGCTTAATCCAGCACATACCATTGGAAGGCCAAGACACCACCTTGAACTTGTCATGGTTCTCAAACTACTCCTAAATTATGTGAAAAGGTGCATTATCCTCCAAAAAAAGGCCACTGCCATCAGGGGATACTTGGTCTGCAAGAATTTTTGGTATGTCTTACTTGTCGAAGTAACATCCACATGAATGCCAGGATGCAGTTTTTTTTCAGTGCTTAAACCGGCATGCCTTCTTTCCATATCATGATAAAACGTTATTTGAAACCAGGCCACCTTCTTTCAGTGCTTCATGGTTCAGTTTTGACATTCATGTGCCCATTGTAGGAGCTTTCAGTGGTGCCTCAAACGGTTAAGGTTACTGAGTTTCTGATCAGAAGGTTGGGGGTTCAAGCCCCAGCCCCAGTTGCCACTGTTAAGCCCTTGAACAAGGCCTTAACCTGGCTGACCTTGAGCTCTGACCTCAGCTTACTAATTGAGATATGTGGGAAAAAAATAGAATTTTCCTTCTGGATAAATAAAGGTCAAGGGGACAGGGGACAGCATGGGCACTCTGACTTGTCTGGCACTGTGGGTTCTGACACCTTTGTATTACAGCCAGAAACAACTTCCTTCGGCAAATTGTGGACAGGAGTGATCTTCTGTGATATCGGCCCAAACAAGCTAGCCTTTGCTTCCCATGTGGAATAATGATCCATAGATGCCCCTTGACAGTTGACCTTACTTGGACTTTGTTTGGTAAATTCTTGTCACTGCATACCAACAGTACTTTAGAAGACCTGCTGTTTTGGATCTGTTCTAAGCCATGGTTTTACCCATCACAATAAGGCCTTTGTTAAAGTCTCTTAGATCATTATGCTTACTCATTTTACCTTCTTCTAGCACATCAATTCTGAGAACTGATTGTTCACTTGCTGCCTTATACAGTATATCCCACCCTTGACAGGCATCAATATAATCAATGTTATTCACTTCACCTATCAGTGCTTTTAACGGGATGGCGCATTGGTGCACAGGATCCTCTTCATCTGTAATTTAAGGAACAAGGTCATTTGGGACTTAACAACAGAAAAAGGCAACAAACCTTTTGCTTGTGTGCTGAAAGTGAGACCTCTTTAGTTACTTTGCAAGAACTTATTTATATGTATTTTCATTGAAACACACATTGAGCACGCCTTACCACAGAGACACTCCTTATATATTTATCACAGTTCTTTCCTCTTACTTAAGAAAACGAAAACACCCACTCACCTGAGCTTAAGCTATGCCGTTCTTACTTTATTCAATTTCACTAGAAACATTTTCTTGGTTTGGCTAATGGAGCTTAAGTGCAGAAATCAATGCTTAACTTATAAGAGAAACATTTCCATTAGAGAAGAGTTCAATCATGGATTTGGCTCAGTGTCAAGGCACAGTCCTCCATCCTGGATTCGCTTTGCATCAGCTTTTTTTTTTTTTTTTTTTTAATGCTGTGCCAAAAGACATGATGGCATTAACAGGGGATAAAAAATCACTACTGCATTTCACTGCTGTATTTTAATCTCGTTCTTCACACACACATTTCGCATTTCATATTTGAGTGCTTCATTGCTGACTTAAGGTTAAATGCTTAAATAAACTGAGAAGTAAATACATACAGTGTCATATATTATAATAGACACGGCACTCTTTTACATAAAAAACAGAATTTTTTTTTGTCAAAAGTGATTTACTATCTAATGGGGTAACTGGAATCAAATATCCCTACTCCAGTGACCAGAAGGAAGTCTAGCTACTATAGACGTCAGTATTTACTTCATGTTGTCGTTCCCTAGTTCTAAATTTAGCCATCATAAGAACACTAGCAAAACTGATCTAAGATTAGCTGATTAGAGCAAAGAGTAAATGTAAAGGGCTTAATGATAGATCCCGGGCATTCTGACGTACCTGGAGTATTAGTAGGTATGGAATATCAATGAGGTTAATTAATTCTCCTCGTTAAACCGTAAACAGGCTTGGTGTGAAAATGAGAGTCTGGGGTTCATTCTTCATGTCAGGTTATCCACCAGCGCAGTGCAAATGAGCCTCACCACAAATCAAATTTTAATTTTCTCAACCCGGCAATATGTGTGATAATGGCCTGAGCGGGTTGGATCATCACTCTTGTACATCTCATATTTAAACTTTAAAACAAATGTGTACGGCATTTCACCAGGCTCTCATATTTTTAAACAGCGCTACGTTAAAACAGCAGCATGGCAGCAGCAGAGATCAAGGGCCTATTATGAAAAAGTTTAATTAGATTTTATTTTTATACTTTCTGCAAAAAGACAGAAAAATTACGTACATATCGCCTATTAGCATTCATTAGCAGGAAAGCGCACTGGGTGCATATGGTGCTCGAGCGTGCTTTAATCTTGTAATGGTGAATTCAGATGAATGGCCTAGACAACACAAAGTGCTCTCAGTATTACAAATAACAACAGCGATTTCTAAACACCAGTAAATGCTGCAGACAACCTCAGCTGCTGTTCTGCTTCTCGGCATGGGCCGCGATGCATGCCAAACTAACAGAGAACTCAGATATTAACCCAATGCATCAAGACTTAATTAGCTTAGCTGGACACTGAGAAGAACAGGGGGAACATTAGACTGCACCGTACTGTTTTAAACTCCTGAGACCCCAAAGTCCTTATGTAAGGACATGACATTTTCTCCCAGCTACAGTGTCTATAGTTCATTGTAAAATCCTCATACTGTGAGACCGTTGAAAATTCTTATTTAGTTTAAAAATTTCAGTCAATAATTAATTCAGTCGTGTACAACTCTTGGTAACCTCATGGACCATAGCACGAAAGGCCTTACTACTGTAGATGCTGTCCATGGGGTTTTCTTGGTAAGGATACTGGAGTGGGTTGGCATGTCCGTCTCCAGAGAACCCTCTACGGGCAATTTGGAAACACAAATTATAACCCTAATCTGCATGTCTTGGGACTGTGGGAGGAAACCAGGGAATCTGGAGGAAACCCACCAAGCATGGTGAGAGCATGCAAACTCCATGCACACAGACCCGAAGAGGGAATCAAACCCAGGACCTGGAGGTGCAAGGTGACAGTGCTAACCACTAAGCTCCCCAGTCGCCAGGAGCCCTGTCAGTTAGGAACTGTCCATTGCATTACTAAAACCTGAAAGGATAGTGGTTTGAAAAAAGCCATAAGTAAACGGAATTCGAGATCAGTTGAACAATTGGTAAAGTTGCATGGCAAAAAATTTACAGTAGAACTCACAGCTATATTTAATAGCGAAAATAATAGGATTTCCACATACAAAATGTCATGTGAACTCACAAGATTTGGACTAAACAGCTGTGCGACCATTAAAAAACCATTTGTTTGCAACAAAGCATAAAGACTAGACTCTGGAGGAATGAGCAAAGTGTTTCTGGGAGCAAAAAGGTGGTCGAATGAAATCTTGGAGGATGTGAGTTGTTTCTTGCCAGCAGTTTCTTTCTTTATGACGCAACACAACCAAACGTTATCCCCATTCATCAATATTTCTGATGACATTTTGTCTGTTGACAGCACTATCCTTCCAGGTAACCTAGTTTCAGTAATTTTAAATCTTCTTAGTTGTTGTCTCTGCCTTCTGAAACAAAGACTTCTTGGTCTGACAGTGTAATAAGTTATTGTAGGCTAGCCCTTTGGAAAGGAAAGCAACATATTCTTGTCAGCCAGTTCTAATTGCTATTTCACTATTAGGACAGCATGATTTGATTAAAATTTATTTATTTTTTGACACATATTGCGACTGCAATTTAAACGGTGATATTTAACTACTACTAAGTTTACCATTTTGCATTCAAAAGTATGTATCTAGATTAACAGCAAATAATGGGACAAATGATCTCATTAACAGGATGTTTGCCAATATTTATTTATTCATTCAAAATTATTTTAAAACATAAACAAATACTTAAACTATTGACAAACTCTACATAAAGTCCCAACTATGTCTAGTATATTAGTTCTGTTCCGGGAGCACGTTCGTAAGTTGGATTTGTTCTTAAGTCCAGCAAAGTGAGTCTTGTACGCCTTCGACAGGAATATAAAATGTAAAGCATACCAATCCACTTTAAATACAACGCTGTCCCCTTTCCCCACACTGCCATCATGTGGCCAAAAACCATAACTGTGCCTAAGGAAATAAATCTCACAGTAAAATGTGAAATGTACTGTAACAGTGTTGTCTCTGAGTCTTTAAATCGCGTGGGGAATCCTGTCTCAGAGCTGTTTTCCACTGTATTGGACTGTGAACTCTGTTTTATTGAGGATTTTCCGAAATTAGGATTATTCACCATCAGGACAGCTTTACAAAAAACTCCATTTTCTTTCATCGTTCTCCCAGACTGATTCTTTGAAACCAATGAGACTGACTCATTACACACACAATATACCGGACTTTAAACAGTTTATACTTTCACTTACACACTAAAAAATATTGTATATAATTGTAAATATTGTCTAAGTTTTTTATAGTATGTGTATATAATATTGGAGGTGCACTGCAGTGTCTGTTTTTTTTAACAATAGACGTGAACTACTTCCGTGATTTGTTTGCATCTCTAGATGTTCATAGAACCGTGGCCCGTTCGTATCTGTGGAAAATCGTAACTCGAATGTTCATAAGTTGGAAACTACCTGTAATACCCTTTTACTATTAAATAACTGCACAGGTGCATATTGCAACTGGAAGCTGTGAAATACATATTTAATGTATAGCTAGGTAACCTAGAATACATTCTTATACATTTACATTCACATTTAGGCATTTGGCAGACGCTCTTATCCAGAGCGACTTACACAACAATAACCAACATATTATTACAGACGAGCTGGCTGGTTGTATAGATATCTAATGTAGATTTTACTACAGATACTTGACAATGTCCAAGTTAATACACAAGGATGAGGATGTTTGAATGGACAGAGCAGGATGAGCAGGAAAACTTATTCCTTTTTTTCTTTCTTTAACTATAATAAAAACTATTCTTAAAACATTGTGGAGAATACCAAGACAAACCAGAAGTTGGAAATATACCAAAATATGCCAACATAAAATGAACAGATAAAAGTAAACATGAACAGAGGAGGACAAGTACAAATCACAGAGCTTCACACCGAAGGATTAGTCATCAAATTGCAGTGTTTAGTTCAAAGAATTGGAACTGATTACAAAGGAGAAAGATGGCAAATGTTTCTGAACACATTGTCATGCAAAGGAAACTGTATATCACGCCGCTATAACTTTGACAGTGATTACTGAACAAATCATACACTTCATTAATTAATACCATGACAATTTCTATGACTGCACTCCATGGAGACGGAGAAATCAGAAACCCTCAAGGGGGCAGGAAATAAAATCCCTAATCACCTTGGCGCCCTCCCTGGAGGACTGCAGCGCCTCGAGCTAATTATACACAGTTTATTCACAATCCATTTGCCCCGGCTCCGTGAGTAGGTGTGTTAAGCGAAACATAAACAGTAAACACACCAGTGACTCTGACATCTCTGGCATCGACTCAGAAAAAAGCATCTCATTTTGGAGCGAGCCAAGAAACGGAAAAACAAATTTGCAAGGAAGGTCAGCTGTGGTCAGTGTTCTTTGCATCAGCTAGAGGAATCTTTTTCTTTTCTCATTTACCAACATGAATTGAAATGTTATTAACAGGTTGCACCTGTGGACTCATCGCCTGAACTACGTGTACACTTGAGATTTTAACGCATCACCCTGATACCCACGGAATGTTCAGCTAAAGCAGCACAGCACTTTGCATTCCTGCGGCTTGTTGGAAAGGAGGACCCTTTGGCGCTAAGTGTGTGATTATTTCGGTGCTGTTAAATTATTCACGAGACAGCCAAGAGCAGGCATAGGGATGTAATTAAGGGTGCGATTCAGTCAATCGCTAGCCTGATAGAATGACTGCACTTCATTTAAAGCAGGATTAATAGGACCTATAGGCTTGAGGTGAGAGCAGTTCGGCCCAAAGGCGCATAGGGCCAGTGTATTACTACATAAGGGACTGAGGAGCCACACTGAAGCAATTAGCAGCTTTACACTATGGCCATACATGATGACTCTAATTTACGAGCAGCAAGAAATGATTTAGGGACGAAAACACTCCATCACCAGGAGAGCAAACAACATCAATGCTCTATACTTAGACAAACAGTAAAGTTAAATTATATTTTATTCTAGCCATATCGATGATGACCGTGGTCTTCCTCCAGCTCATACCTTGCGAGAGCTGAAAAATAAAGACAAATCCAAACACAAGACTTGAGTAAACTAATAGCAAGCAAGTTGTTGGTGGCTACAGTATTTACACAAAATGGTCAAAGATAAACATGTTGCAGTTTAACTCATGACCTCAGCAGTGTGGTTGCGGTGTAATATCAGCACTGGAACAAGAAAACTGATTAAAAAATTGTGGTGTGAGGAAGTCTATCTAAGAAACGTTATTTTAAAATGTTTTTCCATTGAAAGGACAACAAAGGACAAGTTGAAAATAAACTTTCACAGTATGCAGAGAGCTCCATTTAGATTCAAGACATCATAAAAATTAATATATGGGTCTTAAAATGTAGCGCCATAAGAAACATGTTGGAATCGTTTTCAAAGTGAAATAGACCACTAAGTAACCAACAACAAACATTGACTTTACAGTCTGCAATATTTATTCTTAAGACAATATTAAAGTACACTGAATCATTAAAATGTTCTATGTGGAATAATAAACAGATTCCTGCTTCAATAAACTATATTTTTATATTTTAAGTTTATTACTGATAAAGTGCTCGCCCTATCATCCGGAGATCGCGAGTTCGATTCCTTGGTGATGCTGTAACCCTTTTGCAGCCAGAGGCCTAGAGAGAGCTGATTGGCAGAGCTCTCTCACATGGGAGGGATAAGAGGTATTTAGTGCTCCCACATTAATCACGCAGGGGCGTCTGTGAGCTCGCGCAAGCGGAAGGAGCGGATATCGCTGTCCTCCGAGTGTGTTACGCCGCCCCCAATGGCGATGAGTGAGCAGTTTGAAAAGACGTGGTCGGCTGGCGTCACGTGGTTTGGAGGGAACATGGGATAGTCTTCGGCCCTCCCGACTGAATGTAGTAGCAGCCTTAATGTGGGAGTGCCTCTAGTGACGGGGAAGAATTGGACACAACTAAATTAGGGAGAAAATCAGGGGAAAATCCCTCCCCCCAAAAAAATGTAAATGAGGATTCTATGGTGTAGTATGAAAGAGGGAACCCATAACCCAAAACACAACAAAAAAACAACTTTTCTAGCAGCGCGGTTTTATAGCAAAAGCGGTATAACGAATGAATGAGTGTAATTAATCATATGTTTTAACCAAATAACTAAAGAAATGAGCTGGGAGTTTAGGGGATTGGACAGGTTAGATGCTACATTTTTGAAAATGCAACTTTTTAAAATTACCTCGCTCTTTCCTCTGCAAAGTGCGTTTCCAACCTTCCAACTCCAAAAGCCTGTTCAGAAAGAAGCACAAACCAGCCAGAAGCTCATGCAGTGAAATGATGGAAAATTTTAAAAAGTGATGGAAAGAAGTGGAAACTCTGACAGCTGGCTCTGAGATGGAGTTATGAGACACAATGGTAGATATTGTCCACCCTTCTATCCACTGGTTCCTCAACCCCCTCCACAAACAGCAACACAATAGCATGCTTTCATGCACGTAAGCTCTTTCTTTTGTCGAAATAACTGCTTTATTTCCAGTTATTGGTGATTATTAATAGATAAGACATGACCCACGCCTCCATTATGACACCTACAGTTGCTGACAGAATGAGATCCTGGGGAGATATGACTCATCATACAGTACTATGGAGTTCTCTGCTCTGGCTATGCCATGACTACAGGCTTAAATTTGACCTTTTCATCCAGATTAACTCGAAACTGAACTGACTTTTCTCACATGAAAACCAGTGACAGCTGGCGAGAACCTGACATGCCGCCGATACAGAGTCGGCTGAGACGAACACCATTATGTGAAAAGTGACAGGTCTGAATAAGGAGCAAGAGTGAGGGAGAGAGAAAAGGGAGATGACAGCCAGCTATGAATAAGGTATGATAGGCAGATGTCCCCATTCATTACAGACAGCGCTGTCACCTAGAAGTTATCAGTCAGAGATGGGCGGGCCAACCCTCTCTGTGTGCCAGAATTCCTTATTTTTTATCAAAGTCACGAGGAAGATCTGCCTACCCTCAGCGCAAATAAAGCCGCCACTTTAACATCGTTAATGATCTGTTTGATGGCACAAAACTAGCTGACAGGTTGAATGGTAATATATCCATCCAACACAATCAGAGTCAAAGGCTTTAACCACAGGTGTTTTTTTTTCCCAGTGCACTGTAAAACTTATTGAGCTTGAGGAAATATTTTATGGAAATAGAGCGCCATGGCTCATTTGTTATACAAATGCATTGGCATACAAACACTATCAAGCAATGAGTCAGATATACTGCTTTCTTAAACCACCCAGCAAATATCATTTTTGAGGATCCTGTGTTGTGTGCTTTCTTTGTTGTGTTATAAATATTATTATACTATTATATAGTTACTTACAGTAAATAATTAGGCAGTAGATCAAAAGTGTATGTGTTTCTTAATTGCAATGTTGTAGCTGTCAGCAAGTCTATCTCATGCCTCAGTCTGATTATTATTAATTAATTATTGAATAATTACTAATCATATATTTCCCTCAAATAGGAGAAGCATCACTCAATAGCATCTTTTCAGATATACAGTACAGGACAGTGGAAAAGTCTTGAGCGTGTATATGTGTGTATATGTGCGTGAAGCTAAAATAAGAAGCCGCTCCCCCTCTCCCCTCGTCTTACACACCCTTCCTCCACTCTTTTCACTCACGCGCACACACAATGGAAACACTGGTTTATCTGTAAAATAAACAAGAAATCTCTCTAATGACACTCAATTAAGCGACACACTAACGGAATCACTGCTGTAAAGTAAAAATAAAACAAATTAACTTTACTTTTCAAAAGAATCGCGACAGAGCAGTGTTTCTGTGTAGAGCAGAGAGAAAGAGTGTGTGTGTGTCTGTGAAGGCGAA
>JAOVVA010000010.1:7782276-7811098 GCA_028565275.1 Leiocassis micropogon
TTCATACATCAGATTTTTTTTACTGCGTACGCACATTTACAGCTTTGTCCGTACGCAATGTTTTAGTATGAATTCAATGCAAGTCTTTGTACATGAGGCCCCAGATGATTAAATCGCTCAGGCATTTACTGGTGGTACTGTTGCCATATTGGTTTTGATATGATAAAGATATGATAAATGGTTAACACAAGACTAGACAAGATAAGGCTATAGCCCACCAAAAAAGATAAACAAGGCAAGACAATACTATAACCAGTGTTCGACAATACATAACAAATCTGGACCCAATACAAGATGAAATATAACAATACAAAAATGCCTTAGTGGAACCTTGGATTGCGGGTATTTTTATATGGACTTTATTTGACTGCATAGTACATGAAACCAACAACATCTTTATATTCAAAACAACTGGATGTTAGTTACCTGTACAGAAAATCACATTATATACATATAAACAAAATAACCAGACCTGGAAATCAACTACAATTATACATTATAACACTACGAAATCCTTCACATTGTTTTATATAATAATACTATATAACATTCTCGAAACTAAACTAAACAGATATTTTCTTTTTTATTAAAGATGGAAAGAGCACCCGGAAGAAACTCAGCAAGCATAGGGAGAACATGCTAATACCATGCTCACAGACCTGAGGTGGGAACCCAGAACCCTGGAGGAGCCCTGGAGGTACAAGGCGACAATGCTAACCACTACACCACCCGATCATCAGCCTGATCATCTGTCATCATCTGCACTTGTTACTCACTGGCTCATGCCTTAAGTTAGATTTTTTTATGATTGAATGATTCATAGGTCACTGTGTGGCTAAACAGACACACACACACACAAAAAAAACATTTTCTGAAACTGGTCAGATGCAGGGACTGGACTGAAAATGAGAGACAAACATTTGCCAAGAACAAGAGCCAATAAAGTCCTGCAGAGACTTATTCATCAAGACTACATTAAAATATAAGAGTGTGGCTCTTCGGAAGCGATACATGAAGAAATGAGGGGTGTCTCAAGACTTCTGCACAGTAAGAGCCGAACTCACTAGCATTTTATAGACATATTGGCAACATATTTGTTTAAAACCGAATTGATTTGGCTTAGTGTTTGTTTCACTATGACACACTGATCAAGGCCAACACCTTGAGCAAGCCCTAACGTCGCTCAAATTATGGTGTGAGACATCTTTAGAAGGCCTTTTTTTTTCTTGTAGAATCAGGAAACTGCCAGGATTATATTACAAATAAAAACATCCCTATATGATTCCTATATGATTTTGTCAAAGTGCATTATGGATTGTTTATTGGCTCTTTGCTAAGATTTAGATGCAACAGTATCCATTCAACTATCCATTAATAAATTTGTTTGTTTGTTTGCTTGTAAACAAGGCACACACACACAAATATATAAATATGTACATATTTTCATGTGCACACACACAAATATATAAATATATACATATACTGCACTTGTATATTATGTATATGTATGTAATTGATTTGTTCATTTGCGATGTGTGTGTAAGGTTTCTGTAGCAGATATTCTGTATATCCATTCCTTTCAAACAGTTAAAATAAATAAATAAATAAATAAATAAATAATAATAATAATAATTTTATTTTAATATCTCCTTGACTAGGAACCATGGCTTGGTAAAAATGTGTTATTAGTTTTTGATTAATGAGGAAATGAAAACAGTCCTTGAACTCTTGATTTCTTTAACTCGCCTGACTACAGTCACCTCTGGCTAGCTGAACTATGTATCATCCCACACTTTTTTCCCCCTAGTACATGTATTATCATCAGGGGTATGTTGTTTTGTTATTGTGATAATACTATTTGGATGAAATATATAGTGCCACTACAAAAATACCAACTTCAGGCCGTGCATATTTTCATATTTTATAATCAGCCAGTATTGGCCCATCCTTCAGGATGATCCGAATCTCCTTCCCTCAGAAGATTACATCAGCAGCACTGATGGAAGCAATATACAGCACAGACGGTGTCTGGTATTTTAGTAACTGCATTTTGGCACTAAAAAAGCATGACCATGTAGCTTCTGCATTTGATACAAGCTAATGATTAATAAGGCATATAATCACTAGATAACCTAGACCTTCTGGCTTCTGGACAGATAATAATCTGCAGGAAAATCTGAAACATGAAATTGGTTTACTTTGAAGCAACATGTACAATGCCATTTAAAAAATATCTTCTTTTTTTGCACTTTTGTCCCAATTAAATGATTGAGATCATCAAACAAATTTTACTAGTACACAAAGATAACCTGAGTAAATACTAAATGCAGTTTTTAAATGATGATTTAATTTATTAAGGGGAAACTGGGGAGCTGTCCAAACCTGCCTGGCCCTATGTGAATGATAATAAGAAACAAAGCAATTGACATGTATCAGTCTGGAAAGGGTTAGAAAGTCAAGGGACTCCAGTGAACCAGAGTGATTCACAAATGAAGAAAACATGGTGAACCTTCCCCGGACTGGCCGGCCTAACAAAATTACTTCAGGAGCACAAGGATGACTCACCCATAAGCTCATAAAAGAACCCAGAACAACATCCAAAGAATGGCAGGCCTCACTTGCCTCAGTCAGGGTTGGTGTACGTGATTTAATAATAAAAAGGGACGGTGCAAAAATGGCATCCAATGGAGTGTTCCAAGGCGAAAGCCACTGCTGACCAAAGGCTCCTCTCACATTTGTTAAAAAACATTCTGATTAAGACTTCTGGGCAAATATTCTGTGGACTGATGAGATGAAAGTTTAACTTTTTGGAAGGTGTAAATCCTGTTACATCAGGCATAAGACTAACACAGTGTTTAATAAAAAGAGCATCATACCAACAGTTAAACATGGTGGTGGTTCTGCTTTTAAGCTTCAGAACCTGGATGACTTGCCATAATTGATGAAAACATGAATTCTGCGCTCTACCAGAAAATCCTTGGTAGGAGAATGTTCGGCCATCAATTTGTGACCTCAAGCTCAATCTCTCTTGGGGTATGCAGTAAGACAATGACCCAAAACACACCAGCAAGTCCACCTTTGAATGACAAAAAAAAAAAAAAAAAAAAAAGGATTTTAGAGTGGCCTAGTGATAGTCCAGACTTAAATCCGATTTAGACGCTGTGGCATGACCTTTAACAGGCCATTCATGTTTGTAAACCTTCCAATATGGGGGCAGTTACTGCTTCACATAGGGCCAGTTTGGACAGCTTTTTTCCCTTAATAAATGAAAAAATATATACTTTTTCAGGTTACTGTACAGTATACTGTCTAGCTTTATTAATACATAATGTCTTCAGCTGGAAGGTAAAAACATGGAAACTTTTAACCTCACTTTACAGAGCCTGCATTATGTAAGTAAATCTCCCATTTACTTTCAGGTTTAGTTCATTTCTCCTAAATTTGAAAATGCACACAAACACAAATCTTTCCTTGGGTTAGTTTGAGGGTTTTCTGTGCTTTTATTCACAAGATTAATAACTTAAGCATTATATATAAAAAGCATGTGTAATGTACATGCACATCTTTACACCCATATGCTATTCTGACTCATGAGTATCATTCTTCAGGAATGCCATCCACGATAGTACACCAGACCTAATGAAAGCCCCATGCTATGAACATCACACCCTTCTGACAACAGAGTATTACTGCAGGGAGCGAGGAGACAACTAAGACATCATCATTGGAATCAGCTAGATCTTGTCACAGGCAATGGAATAGGACTCCGATAAGAGACCATAATACTGTCAACTGAACACACACACACACACACACACACAAACAGGAATGAAATAAAATGCATACAAATCTGAAACTGGGTTACTAATGCATATTTGACTTCTTATATTTGAGTTCGAAATGTATCCACTTATGCTGACAAGATAACAGAATAAGAACATGGACCTAAATGAAGTCATACACTCGCATGATCAATGAGCTAGTGATTCGTGCATCAATAATGACTGACTTGACCACCTCAAGTGTAGAATATCGAGCCTGTTATTTGTCTAATGACAAAATAAATCAAGATGCATCCTTCGGTGAAATCAATAGCTTCTGTATACGACATGACAGAATGTGCCTAATGAAAGATGTGCCCTTCAACTCTGATATCACAAAATGAGCTGATATGGAAAATGAAACGAGAGCCATAGAAGATAAGATGTATTCTCTTACACCGCTAAGTTCCAATTATTCCTATAAGCCTGGTTTTACAGACACACACACACACACACATACACACTTTGTTTTGTCCCATCTTCTTAAAATGATGAGCTTAATAATGCACACTTTCTGTCTTTTAGGGTATTTTCTTTCATGAACGTATCCACCACGAGGGAGTGATCATTAATGTTATCTACAGCTTTAAAACCAACATGAAGACACCGTTTAGAAAGTATAAGGATTTTCCAAAGGCACACCCTTGAAGGTGTTATTTGAAACCATTAGAGAATCTCTGTTAAATAATAAATAATTCAAAAAGTGTTTTTAAAATTCCCAGGACACTACCAAAATAGCCTAGGAGCATCTATGGTTCTTTAATCTCGATAAAAAATGGAAGCTTTTGTGAATATGTATGAATATGCAAATCTTAGTTCCCCCAACAAAAACACTACGGGCAACACTGGTGAAATAATAATCGCATACGTTTGCATGAACCTCAGCCTGTCTCTGTCTAAGAAGACATCATTTTCTCATAAGAAGCAAATTGTTAGCTTATAAGAAAGACAAATTAAGTTAGCGAATTTTACTACAGTATTTATGGCACAACTCATACTGTAGTTCTACCGTTCCTGTAAGCACAGAGATACTGAGCTTTATAAAGTGGAACAATCACACTATTTAAAGTTATTTCGGAACAAGAAGCTGCAACAACCCGACTAACAATCCATTTAACAGACGGCTCAATTCACAGCAATCAACAAACCCATCACCTTTAAACGTGCGAGCTACAGTATAATAGAGACCTGGGTTTCTGATCTGGCCTATACTTGCTGGAGGACAGTATATCTATGGAGGACAGAGGATCTCCAAATATACAAGTCTAGTAATATGAAGAAGAGGCAGATCGTTTGTCTCTGGTGTGACAATAAATCTGATCATAAAACTGCATCATTTTGAACTAGACATTACTGGCGAGGACACAGATAAGACAATCTCACTGGTAGACGAATGTATCTCAGGAAATTACACGTGACGCACAAATGACATTATCAGTGCATCATTTAAATATGCTAACGCTAGCATAAACCAACATCACTGGCTTACCTGACCATTTCCATTGCACTCCACACCACCAGAGTGTTTGTAACTATTGGGTATTCTGGTATATTCTAGTTTATCATCTTGAGATTTGTCCACTGTTTGTTTGAAGTTTTGCGTTTTTACCCTATCCTTTAATCATAGCCATGATTTTTGCTAAAAGTAAAATTCAATAAACTCTGCACTTGGACCATACTGTTTTGTCTTTTCCATTGTCTTTTATCATACATTTAGGCTTTGTTACTTCATATATCATCGTATGAACCTGTCGTAAGTTTCATTTTTTGTGATGATTTTGTCAATAGTGCCTGACAGTGGCAAGAGTCCATAAAAAAGATTGAGGCCATAGCATGCACTTCATGCATATACTTTAAATCATACTTTAATACAGGCATCGTCCACACATACTGTACATAGGTGTTTTTTTTAAATGGGTTTTCCTCCTTCAATCTCAAAAAAGAAAAAAAAAACATACATACACCACGCACACAGACCTAATGCCGGAAATCAAACCCTCAACCCTGAACGTAGGGGGCTACAGTGCGAACCACTACACCACTGTGTATGGGTTAATTGGTGATATAACCCTATCTATAAAGCCATGTTTCAGGAGCCTGAAAAACAGTTATCACTGGGTGAGTCTCACTTGAACAACAAACAAAGGAAATACCAGTGCACGCTCTTAAAAACAAAACAACAAAAAACACGTAGAATAAAAAAAATGTTCCCATGTTCATGTGGAACTACTTTCAAATCTACTGGCTGGTATTGTTTCTTTTTCCCCACTTAATTCTGTTTTTGTTCAGATTCAGGTTGTTGAGATAAGATAAGCACTGTTATCATTTGTCCGCATGATGTGATGTAAATTGCCTTTTCTTTCTGCAGCACAAATCACAAGTCAAAGAAAAAATTTTTTTTGTTGTTAGTACAGAAGATCCAGCTCTATAATGTCATCCCCACAAAAAAGAGAGAAATCTGGGAAATGTAGAAATGCACTGCATAGGAAATTACACAGTTAAGTGTTCTCTGAGCATTCATTTTCGGAGCATTTGTTTAATCGACTGGACAATCATTCATAAGACCATCTGGTGTTTACTAAATTAGCTACTCCAGTTTTCCATATCTGTCTCGCAATTCACATTGTCAGAATATTTATTTATGCTGTTTACAAAATATACTGCCTGGGTTGCATCAAGAAAAAAAAAACATTAAAATGCCTGAAACTGGGTTAAGAAGTGTGTAACATTATTAGAACATTAAACCATCACCTTCACGAAGAAATGTGTTCGGAAAAAAATAATAAATGACTGTGATCAGGAATCACTTACGCCTGGTGAAGATGCATCATAAAAATTGACAAAAGAAATCACAGCTATGTTTACATGAATGTGAGAGCGTTTTCATGTGCACAATGTGACGAATCCCTTGTTACCCTGACGCACCCATCACTCTGGAATAGGGTCAGCTGTTAGTGATGGGAAGTTTGAATCATTTTAGTGACTCCATTCTTTGAATCTCATTCATCAAAATGAACGAATCTTTTTTTGAGTCATTTAGATTATTTCATTCTTTTGATCAGAAATAAAATTAAATGTTACTTTTTCAATTAACAGACCCCCAACACGTCTACATACACCAAGAGTATATTCCAGGACTCAAATTGTAAAAAAAAAAAAAAGGTCTGAGAACATAAGAGAATCATTTTCACACGTGAATTGCGACTTCTTTTTTTCCCGCTTGGCAGTGTATATCACAACAACCAAGTTAGCTAAGTAGTCTAGTTAACTAGCTAGCAAAATAACTAAATAAATATCAAGTACCACAAGAGATCACATACATTCAAGTCACAAGGGTTATATAGTGGAGTCAAGCAACAAGTTCAAGCTGAACATATTCCTAATCAAAAGTACAAAGTTGGCACACGAATGAGCTACAGTACTTAAAATCATGTTTTAATTGCAGCAGATCTTTAAACGGTTCCTTTCAGAAGACTTGACCTGTGAAACCCGTAAAAAAAAAAAGTATTTGTCTCTGTAAAAGCTGTAAAAACCAAATTAACCTCAGCAGGGCATTTCGCTATTTCCTCTCTCAAACTCATGGGTGAAAAAAAAAAAAGGGCAAAGACCAGGACAGGAGAAAAACATGGCTTTGGTATCACTACAGCTTTGTTCTGGTCGTGTGGAGGAGACAGCCAGCAATGACCTATCATTAATTTAGAGGCCTGAAGCACTAGCTCCATTTATAACAATAGAAAAGTAGCTGAGGCCCATTTGTAGTCCCCAGACAGGAAGGCTGGGAGGGAGAGCAAGGGGAATCAATGCTTTTGCAGAGGAGATCAATCACGAGGCTGGCCGGACGGTAAAAATCAATGTGAACTGAGGACCACGGCTTATTTTTCAATAGGAGCCAGTGCATTATGAAGTGCAAAAAGACACAGAGCCATGCAGGTGCAGGAGGCCAGCGCCGAGGGAGTGTGCTCATGCAGCCTACTGTTTTGGTCTGGCCTTGATGGGCATGCTACATCATCTTCAAAATATAACAGTTTTGAGCTGTGGAGCTACAGTAGCAGAAGCATAAATATAAAATGCTGAGTAATAGATGATTTATGAGGCAATTATGATGATTACTTTACAGATTAAAATAAGCTGACGCAACAGACAAAAACCTTAAGTGTGCCAATGTATCAACACCTCTACAAGATTTCGAACATGGACACAATTGAGACTGGGACTTTAATATAAATGTATTTAAGAAATCTGAAACCTCAGATGTGTTACAAGAAATTGGATTTCTTTATGTCTGGAAGTGTATAGCAGGTTTGTAGAAAATAATTTCACTTACAGAGCGTGAAGATTTTTTTAAATAAAGTCTTGGCTGGAGATTAACAGACTGAAGAAACATGTGGAAACACAAGAGTTCAAGTGTAAAGTCAGAGCCAAAAGGCCATGAGTTTCCAGAAATGTGCCCATAAACATGCTTAGCATTATTGTGCAGCTGCCCTTTATTTCTATCTGGCTTGCATCTACAATGGTCACAGTCTGACATTAAGGATGCTTTCACAATAATGTCTCAGGCCTGGATCCGACTGCACTTGACCCAAAGTCCAGTTTGTTTAAATAATGTGAAGGCTGTGTACCATACCCAGGCACGAATCGAAGAACACAGAAGCGCGACTATTTAGAATATGCCATCATCCACCCCATTGTCTGCTTTGAAATCTGAATATGAGCTTAGCACTTGCCGTAGTACTTCTCATCCTTTGAACTGCACGGCCATAGCAGGTACAGTAGGGACACGGATGAGAGAATCATTCTTGGCATATTCGCTTCACAATATCAGTTACTGTATAGCAGTCATAGAGAGAAGCCTGACACCTTTGAACTCTTTTTTTTTTTTCCTGGTAGATCACAAACCTAGTAGATGGTATGCCGCAACTTACTGTATCGGAGTGGGTGGATTCATACTCAGGCACATTACAAAGCAGTTATACTGTAGCTTATGTGGAAACAACCTAAGTAAACAACACTGTTTCTCTCATACTTTCTTTTTTGCTTTGTCCCTCATACTGTAATAGCCATAAAGGACATGTATACTGTATACTAATCAACTATAACATTAAACCATTAACATTAAACCACCTAGGTTTTGGATTCCCCCTATGCCAACAGGGTGGCTCTGACCCCTTTGCAGGGCTTCTGGGGTGTATTGTGGTGTCTGGCACCAGGACACTGGCGATGGAACCTTTGAATACTGTGGGTTGTACTGTAGGATGAGGCCTCAGTGGATTGGACTTGTTTGTCTGGTGCGTCCCATGGGTACTCAATTGGATAGGGAATTTGGAGGCTGGTTTGGCAGCCTTGGGCTCTTTACCTGCTGGGCCCCATTGTGCAGCTGGCCTTGGTGCACTGGTGTTCTGATGATTTTCTTTCATGGTCAGTATTGCAATTTTCTGGGGATTTGTGCTGCAGTGGCTTTTCTGTGCGATCCGGCCAGACAGACTAGCCCCCGCATGCATGAGGGAGCCTTGGGTGTCGATGATCCTGTCACCAGTTTACTAGTGTATAGTTGGTGTATACTTGGTGGTCAATATTATTAAGTTCACCCGATCGGAATTTAAAAATATGGCATTCACACCCTTTGACTTTAATGAGTGTGTGAGTGTGTGTTTGCCCTGCGATGGATTGGCACCGTGTCCAGGGTGTACCCCGCCTGTCTCCTGGGATAGGCTCCAGGCCCCCCACAACCCTGAATACAGGATAAAGCGGTATAGACGATGAGTGAGTGAGTGAGTGAGTGAGTGAGTGACCTTTTGACTTTTTTTGTGTGTAATCAGCAATAGAAGTGCTTCTTTGAAAATTCACGAGCATTTATGAATCTTTCTGACAGCTTCCCTTGATCAGTGTCATCAATCTACAACTGCCAAAGAAGATATTGCTCTGTTTTATTAATTAGTTTAAATATTGGCATCATTAGTAAACTGGCATCGAGCTACAGTAAGAGAAAGAATGCTGCCAAACTAAGAACTTAATGGTCTTGAAAAGTGAGAGTGCCGAGTACCTCACATACTGATTCATGTAAAACAGTACTGTAAATGTGGATGTTTCATCTAATTAACTCAATTACTGTATGGCTGAACATGATAACCTGACACATACCTGAAGTAAAAAATTATGCAACCATGACAATTTGCTAGAGAAATAAAACAAAGAGATTAAAGAGGATGAATCTCCCACAAGAACATGAGTCAGTGCATGGATGCATCAGAGTACAAGGGTAAGTAGTAGAAAAAAATCACCCACTAAACTAAGATTTCAGAAATCAATTATTCATCATGCTAGGTCTGTCCATGTTGCTAGGTTGCCAAATCCCATGTCGGTTCCTGTCTCCTTTGTCGTAAACACTTTTTGGAATAATGTACAATACTTAATTTGTTTCAATTTGTGATTTGCGATCTGCATAATTTCTTATAGTAGAAAGCCTGTGTAGAAGCATTACACAGTATATTTTTGCACAGTCTAGCATCATGACCACTGATTCTCACCTTCCTACAGTATGGCTCCCATATTCTGTACGCCCTTATTTAATCCACTGTGCTCCCAGGTATTTAGTTAGTGCTTGGTGTCTGCATAGGTACATCATGTTTTCACCTGCTCCTCATTTCCATTTCCATTTTTAACCTTTTTGTTTCGCCATTGTTCTAACCGTCTTTGGTTACATTTTTCTCCACCAGAATTACTGTCAGTATCAATAGCCGGAGTCACAACACACTCAGACAGCTTGAACGCAGGCAAGGCCATTATTATAATTCAATAAGACAGACTGGTGTCAAAAGCTGAATGCACTCTAAACCAGCAACCAGAAGAATATGAGCCGTGTCTTAAATGGTGTACTATGCACTACAGTAGGGATATAACCAAATATTAATAAATGATGTGTGCGGAATGTGCACGTCTCGAATGATATACTGTAGATGAGTATGAGGGACTGACTGCTAGAATTTACAAACTGTACTACCGATATTGGCATTTATAACATTAGAGGGTTTTTCTAGTCTGTGCGGGGCCATAGTCGTTGGGTTTAAACAGTATTTAATTTAATCTTTTTATTTCTTCCTTTTTATTTTAAACTGCCACATTAAGATTAAATTCCATATATAGATATGAATATTTGAAGCACTATGCAGATACAGAGAATACATTTGTGTTACGCTATTACAATATACATTACGAACTATGTCCTACTTACAGTATATGAATGTAAGGCAGGAATATTTCAATTAAATGCATTTGAACGCACTGGGCATTAAATTGAAATGCCAATTAAACCTTGTCTACTCGCACTAAAGGCATGCAAAGCATGGCATTTGAGACAAAGCTACTGGAAAGACATGTAAGACTTTGGCAACAGCAAAAGAAAAATGAAGGGCTTAAATAAGAAGCAAGGTAAAAATTTGAAAATAAATTAAGAAAGAGAGAAGCCAAAGGGCAACATTGGGGTCCAGAATGTGAGAAACGAAATGGGTCAAAACAAGGGTGTATCTGATATCAAATGAGAAATGTTTTAATGGGTGTTTATTTTATTAATGCAAATTGTAAGGCCATAAGCTCTCACCAACGATCCTGAGGGGGTTTGGTGGTCGGGGGTGGAGAATAGCTCTTTTACAGAGGCCAATAGATCTTTTCAATAACGACAACCTGGAAGAGAACTGCCTATGAGTGTGTGAGTTTCAATGACCAGTTTGAAAAACACCCATATAGCAACATACTAAGAGCACGGTTTTGTCATTCAGAAGTACTTATGCAGTCTCAATACAGCTACAGTGTCTAAAGTTCATGTTGAGAACAAACACTGGCCAACAGCGCAGCCCTTGGCCAACTGAGATGAGCATGCATGATGTTAGATAACACAGGAGATTAGTTACTATGGAGACTTGTTGCCCTTATTGGAGTTGCTGAGAAACAAAAAGAGGCCTATAAAGAACATCACATTCAAACAAACGTCTTGTATCTACTCAGAATCAATGATGGTGCTATGGTTCCTAACTTCAGAACCCATTTTGCCCTACAGCAGGGATTTACATCATCTTCTCTCTCCAGAGTCATAAGATTCACTGCGTAATCTAATGCCAGATCTACCTCTTAATACTCAGCATAGATCTAATTTTTGGCAAGCTGACAAATCCCACTGTTCTCACATACAAGTGTGGTGGTATATATTATATATATATAAAATCCATACCAGGGCCAGGTTTATCTTTTTTCCTGATTTAATTCCATTAGTCATAGGAGCTTCAGATCAGAGAGAAGCTCGGGAGGAGGGGAGGAAAGCAAGAAATTTTGTACTGGGAGGAATCTGGCTGCCAACAGTCAAGAAACAACCCCACAGTAAAGATGCAATTACAGTATACTGTAGGCTACTCAATGTATGGGCAAATTGGAGACCTTGGTGAAGTCAACTGGATGAGATCAGGAGATAAAGAAAAACAGGGCTCAGCTTGGTGGAATGACAGAAAGTGAAGGTCATCAGTTTGTCTTTTATGCAGATATAAAATAACTTCAAGCATGCTTTAACCTAGACATCCAACAGATTCTGCCACAAAGAAAGAAAGAAAGTAAGAGAGAAAGAAAGATATATAGTAAACTAGTGCACAAGGAGCATCCATGAGGAATTTAGCGCTTGCTTGTTTATGATTAGCCGGAAAGCACTGTTTTGGCATATTAGTATGACATTCCAAGAACTGAGTATCGAGTCCTTGCTGTGGCTCACCAGGAACCCTGTTTTACTGCTATTGCAACAGTGTTCATTTGGAAATGTTCTGCATGTCTCAGAGATGTGACAAAGTCTCTGGTTAAACACTTCAGGCAATTTTTCTTCTGCAAGAGACAATAGATCGGCTTTGGAAGCAGAAAGCCTCTGAGTAGACAAACTTTTCAGCTCTGATCACACTGACAGAAGCATGGGCTCCTGACTAATTAAGAAGAGTTTGACTTAAAGCATGGCTGCGTTCCAAAGTTTTCCTTAATGGTATCAGACTCCATATTCTGAAATGACTAAACCTAATGAAACGTGCCCCCAGACTTCAATTTGCACTGCTGAATGATGGCAGCAATACGCACATATATGTAATCCTGCCTCTCGAAAACAGCATTCTTAACAAGGAGCCGGGGTTACCAATATCTCATAATTTGCCAGTGTTAATGATTATGTGTCAGAGGACTTTGTGAAGCATTCTGTGGCATATGCATAAACACTCATGGAAAATGACTGCTGAGAAGCAGAATGTCAGCAAGTGCACCAGGGCAGAGTGAGCTCGCTATGTGCCTCATGAGAAACACATTTCCACTTCACACAGATCTGGCCACAGCGCTGCTTCAGATAATGATCAAGATGGCGCTTTTGCACGCAGGGATAGATGCTGAGGCAGTGAAATTTCACAAACTACCATAACTCGGGGGTTGTGCAGATTTATAAGGCATGGCAAAAATAAGAGGGACAATATTTATCATAGTCTTGCTGCCTATTTTGTGCACAGATGAAACTCATAAAGAGTTCACAACAGCCAGATAGGGCAAAAGTCTGTGGATGACATCTGTGCCACAGGAGAAGCATGTACACCTCCACAGATAATCCATTCTCCTTCCCACTCACTGCAGGTATTAACAATGTAATTTGGTTAATTAAAAAAAAGCAGGATGGCATTTTTTGTCTGAAGCTATTCAAGACCTGTCTCTTCACCTTGCCAGAGTCCGGCATGATAATCCTCTCTTTAGCTTCACTTACCCTCAGCTGCTAAAGTCCATGACCAGCGTGCAAGCATATATTTATTTCTCGATTAGTCAGGACTCTTGAGATTTGTCAAGGAAGAGGTGGCAGCCAGGGTGACAGGCCTTCCCTGCCTCCCATAAAGAACCAGCAAGGCTGGACTGCCTGATATTTACGACCCTAAAAGCAATTTCGGGTTAACAATAAGGCTTTATTTTACGAGCAGCCGTAATCCCGCCAGTATGATTAAAACCGGCCTCTGACTGGTGCGTGCAGTAAATCAGCATATATATCAAACCTTTACCTTATTTACCATAGCCCGCAAACCTGTGTTGCTATTAGCACAGCAACAGAACTGAGAGAGTGAGATGCATGGACACTGTGCTCAATATTACTACCCTGACATATGGTGTATAGAGCTTGCAATACTTTAAAATATATGGTGTATTTTTCCTGCAATAGTTGAAGGTGCAATATGTTGAGCAAAATTGAACCAGAGAGGTAATGTGGATGCTAGGATTTATTGCAACACCTTCAGAAACATTTACACAAAGCAATCTCATCAAATATTAGAATACTGGCTGTTTACACCATGTATACTGTAATAGATAACAGAGTTGATCTATTCTTAATGTTGTTGAGCTATATTCTTAATGTCCTGTTTTAGGCTGTCTAACTTTTTTTGGTAGAAAAAGGCTGTCTATCCATTTCTTAATTTTCTTGATTTCTTAATTTTACATGTTTTTCATTTTAACAGCTTGAGTTGATTTAATATTTTTCTTATTGTTTGTCTTCCTTATTTATTTTACAACACATGTTGGGCCACTTGTAGTTGTTAATAAGTGCTATATAAATAAATTATCGATTGATTGATTGATTGATATAGTATATAAACTGACCGATCAGAATTAAAACTTTCATGAATTAACCAGTTAAATTTGTCTCTAAAACCATTTAATGGTTGATAATAAATTCTGCTAGTGTGTCTTTCGATCATGATGAAGTGATTTAAAAAAAGACAAGGTATAAAAATAGTAAGGTTGGTGAAAAATTATTATTTCAAAGCAAAATGACATTTTTCTTTTCAGCATTTGTTCAAGAAGTGTTTTTTTTTTCTGAGAATGACATTTAAGTAAAAAGTTAACTCTCTAAACTAACATGAGATACTAGCTACATTTCGACAGTCGACCGTTTGTAACTTCTTGACAGTCAGCTGGTAATGGGAGCATTAGCTGACTCTTATGCGATGGAATATTCCTGTTTTATTAATACATAATCAATGCATTAAACCACCAGAAGTGTGAAAAGGAGGACACTTTCCGCAGTCAGCAATCACATCGGAATCCATATAACAGAAGAGACATCGCCACCGAGGAGCACCGAGAATTAAATTTAGCTGAAGGGCTAATATTAAAATTAAATAATTGGGTAAGGGTGTCTGCTGAATGCCATAAATGTAACTTGAAATGTGAAAGCACCAAGTCTTAAATTAAAAGCAGAAAGGTTTAACACAGACACTTGTGAGTTTAATGGTATCAGATGGATTTGAAGTGGCGTAATGTGAGTTACTGTGGGTTATGTGTCACTTTCACAGTCATTATCCTACAAACAATACACACTTACTGTACATACTGTACATACTGCATCATATAAAGTATACTGTGTCAAATATAGTGAAGGAAACTTATGGCCTCTCCTCACATATGCATAAAGATGACATTTACAACAGAAACATTTCCATGAACTCTATAAATTCATTTGACAGCCTTCAGTGAATCCAGTTTTGCAAAGGCTGCGAACTGTACATTATCTACTATATATTTATACAACAATTAGCTCTGATTGAGTAATCTGATTGGATGAGAGGCATTCCATGAATGTTGACAAACAGCGTACCATCATTGGGACATTTACTTATAAATTAAACTGGTCCCACCATCTCTCAGGGATCGTAGTAGACATGCATTTAGACTATTTTCTGTCCTGACTCCTAAGTGGTATAACAAACTTTCTCTAGATGTCTGTACAGCCGAGTCACTGGCAATCCTTAAACGACAACTAAAGACCTATCTGTTTCTTAGGCATTTGAGTTAATTCTTTATCCCCCACCTACACCAAAACAAAAATCCTTCCCAACTGTTGTTCTAGTTAGTAGCCTACTGATCCAGTGTAAGGATATATTTAATGATAGAAACTAAGCACTTGCGTAAAACGCACTGGATAAGAGCATCTGTCAAAATCCATAACTGTAAAAGTAAACTATATAAATCATTTAAGGTCACACGTGTTATAACAATCGTTAATTACACTTATTGTCTGTTGGAAGTGTGAAAGTGGATCGATATGCTTGGATCTACTGGAAAGAGGGTAGAGCAGCTGCCTGACAAAAACCACATTCAAAACCATTCACATAAACACTTTCACTTCTGTGAAAGCTACTCTCATATGTGGTATGTCTGAAATGTGGAAAGACAAAACTTTTAAAATAAGGATATCTTGTGTGCCTGAGAAAAATTATTTGCCAGAATGAGTTAAAACCCAAAATCTTCTCAAAAAGTTTTTTTTTCCTTTAATCAAACTGTTAATTTAGAGAAACAGAT
Source organism: Leiocassis micropogon (assembly GCA_028565275.1). NCBI lineage: Eukaryota > Metazoa > Chordata > Actinopteri > Siluriformes > Bagridae > Leiocassis > Leiocassis micropogon. Next base: position 7,798,443 of record JAOVVA010000010.1, read on the forward strand.
AGAGACAATGGAAGGAAGTATAAATAAAGTCATAGTTTTTATGTTGTATATACTGTTGATAGTAAAAATTTTTTAAAAAAAATTGTCACTAGGCCTCCTGCTTCTGTCAGGATAGTTGGATAGTCCCAACAGTCTTTGTACAGCCCTGATAAGTAAAACGACAAGAGTGATGAGATTTGGAAGCACCCGATTCATTTTCCCTCACCACCCGCCTGTTACCTGTTTGTCCCTCATCCATGTATGCATTATGGAGCAAATGTAGGTGGTACAGTACTATAGTTAATACAAAGAGATAAAGAAATATATATATTACTCCACTGACAAAAATATTTAAATTGGAAGATAAAAGGCTTACACTTAAAAGTCTACACAGAGCCTAGCCTAGCAAGTGGCCTCTGGCATTGTGAGCATTTATACTTGTGCACCGGTATGTTTGTTTTCATGCTGCAATTACACCACCAACCGCTTGTTGGCAATAGGGTTTCTTTGCCATAGTAGTGATGAGTCTGTCCACCAACCTCTGATGATGTGTACTGGTGAATGAAAGTAAGTGGATCTTGTTGGGGTAGGCGCTACACATGTTGAACTACAGTTAAGGTACTTTTATTGGAGATAATATTTCCGGACTTCTTCAATTTGCCTCCACCATTTGGTCCATGTCTATTTGGATTTCAACTAGACTGAAAAACACAGATGTTGTGGTCTACGCTGCTGTGATGTATAGTTACATGTCTGCATGTCAGGCTACGCCGTAGCGTACGTGGCAATGTGAGACCTACAGACTTCAGTAACAGTTGAACAAGAGCATGTAATATTCATGCATATTTATCATTTCCCTGAAAGACTTTACATAAATTACAGGTTTGGATTTCAATCATTTACCAAATAGACGATATGTACTGTTTGAAACTAGGATGAAGACCTACACTTCATAGCAATATGCATTACATTATGTTCAAAGTTAGCCATGTATTTAGAATCCTTCCTAACCACCCAGAACTGAACAAAGCAGCAGGACACATCTCTTCACTCTTCTAATCCTTATTCTATCTCGTCAATCCTGACCTAGAGAATCATTCTTATCCCGTTCTCAGCCACACACATGGTCTCTCACACACTAATGTATAACACACAAACACACATGCACATTTCACTCGTTCTTTACCCTCCCCCTTTCATTGCTTGAGAACAAAAGATCAAGTGCAGCCCGCAGCCTGAGACATTAATCCCGCAGAAGCTGCAGGTGAGTTCTTCTCAGGCATTAGCAGCCCTATCAGTGTGTCAGAGGTGGACGACTCCTTATGGAGCCAGATATATGGGACTGTAACTGAGAGCTTTTCTCCGTCGGAGAATAATTATGCTCTTACAGACACCTCTATTATGCCGCGAAGTCTCGCCATGGAGCATATTTAACCAATCAATGGCAGTTAAAGCTTCAGTGGAACCATTATCTCATCCAAGAACCTGCCGTGAGATGATGATCCCTGAACAGGTGTTCGGCTACAAGAAGAAGCAGGCCATATATTGACTGAAGCTATTGTTCACTGACGCAGAGGAGCAAGACACTTAGCTGTTCGGGGGCTGTGGTCGGATTTTGTTCTGTTCACGAGAGAGGGAAGGAAAATTGCAAGGCCATACGACGGTGTTGCACTAGATATAAGTACTGAAATAGTACTGTGGAACTACATTACTGAAAATGGTATATTAACACATACACAATTATTTATTAAGTGCACTGATGAGCATGTTTCTCGGTGTATGCCAGTAAACTGGGAATGCAGTCTGTCTACTTCAGCAAATGTGATACAAATGGATCAACGTAATGAACTTCAGCAATCGTTATTCTCAGGCAAGGGCCATTTAGTTGTGAGTGATGAAATGATATTGATATTTCTATGCATTTGCTGACTGTATGTAGAGAGTATCAGAGTGGACTATTGTCACACACTCCATTGCTGGCTGAATCGACAGCTTCATCATTTCCTTTAGTCGTTTAATTTTTCCCTTTTTTATTCTGCAGGAACCCTAAAGTTGTATGATAGTTGTAATATAAACTAGCGTAAGTACCTGTCATTGATGGAGAAATAGTTTGTAGAAGTAGTTAAAAGGTTAAAGGTAAAAATAAGCTGATCAGCTTTAATGTAATCAGTGATATTATTTCAGGATTGTTGCCCATGTACACGTCTGCCTGTCTTTCTGTACAGCAGAACTCTCTGCCTGACTTATCAATAAAAGGAAATGAAATTTTGTAAGTTTGAGTATCTTGTTTACACTAAGTTGTACCTCTTTTGTCGTCTAATACACTAGCCTAATACACTTCCAGTTTGGTAATCGGAGAGTGAATGACAGATGAGAAATTTTACATTTTACAGTTACATTACTGCTTGTTATTTTCACCACAGTTAATGAGCATATGAGACAAACAGGTTTTAAACTTCCTGCATGAATGAATAAATAAACACTGATCCGTCAATTCATCTTTGAAAGTTCAATTTCCATACTCTACTTTCCTCTCTTGGTATCACGAAGATTGTTGTGGTTTGTACGTCGTTTGCGTGTAAATTCTGGTGTTGATTGGCTCTGTGGGTGAAGTGCATAGCCACATCCACCTTGGGAAAAAAAATGCTATATTTGTGCAAAAAAGTGCTAAATGCTGTGACATAATCCGGTACATTACTGCTCATAACTTCAACTCAACATTTTGATTTTATTTATGGTGCAGGTAAAACTTTAAATACCGAACTAATGCCAAAAATTAATTCAATTCTGTCCAGCCAGTTTTGGGTGATGCTGTGACGAAATCTGCCTAGACAGGCATACAGACAGAATTTTTCTGAGACTGATTTTGGGTCCTTTAATGTATGAAACGTAAAGAGATTATTGAAAGAGTTCTGCTCGATGTACAGACAAAACCTTTCTTTTATTTATATAGATGGCATTGGGATAATGTCCTCCCTTGGGACAAATAGTTATCGAAAGGTAGAATGACTTGAATGAAAAAGATGTTGGAATGATGTTGTATGAACGACCCAAACACGACATTTCAAATAAAACCTCAAAACAAAGAAAATCGAACGTCTGTTCAGTGCATTTATGCCGATTGATATCCATTCGCAAAACGTCTGACCGCATCTATGGTTATAACAGGGTTTAGAATTCCGATAGGACATTGGGACATATAGTGTACAACAGCTATCCACATACTGTACAGCACATGTATCTCATGTCGCAGATCTCTTGGTGTTGTAATGATACCTCTTTGATTCATTTTACCAATATTACCACAAGGTGCATCTTAGCTTAAAATTACTATAAAATGGTGTTTGTACAGGGTCCAAACTGGATCACATCCAGTTTTACAGAACAAACGTTATCACATCTAAGACATTAAGTGGGATTTTTGTAGCTGTCCCATATTTCATGGAAATATTCATTGTCTGTTTTTTTTTTTTTCCCATGGCGCTCATTGTTATTTATGCACATGAGCTCTTCCAGTGATCCAGTGATAAGTAGACAGTGCTTTCACTGCTGTGATTGGAGTTTGAGTCCTGCTTGGGCCACCTATTTGATATCAATATTGGTTTGAAATAATTTTGCAGCATTGTGTTAGAGGCTTTATCCCACTGTCACACAGTCAAAGTTGTTCCAACATAACTTCATCAAAAAAGTTATAACTTTCTAATAAAAACAACATCTGTAACATTGCCACAATGTTCCGACCAACAAAAATTCCTGCTGGGAGTTGTTTTGAGAACAGTTCAAGGCGAGCCAAATGGTATGTGGGGTACCACACATCAATGTGTCCTTTCTTAGGCATTACCATTTCTATCCAGTAGCAACCGCTCTTTCATATGGACAGATGTGAAGGACAATACACATGGCAAGGGTGATTATTGGTACAGTGACGTTTTTGTTCTCATTAGGAGATTTTTTTTGTTCTTTTCTTTTTAGCATTTTCGGAAGAAGTTTCATGTGTTAGAGTTTTTTACCAGTCAGAGGTAAAGCTATAATTTTAGGCTTTCATGACAAAGAACTCTAGCATTCACATCTTCACTTAAAGAGGGAGAAACAGAAACTGTTTATAGCTAGCTGCCAACAGCTGCCAAGAGGACTGAACTTTTCTTGTGGTGGTTCCACAAAATTAAACAAACAGATTACAAATTATCATAAAATTATTATAATAAAACTTTATTAGCGAATTATTAATTATTATTCAAATTGGGTGGTACGATGGCTAAGTGGTTAGCACCATGGCCTCGCACCTCAAGGGCCATGAGTTTAATTCACGCCTCGGGTCTGTGTGCGTGGAGTTTGCATATTTTTCCTGTTGGTGGGATTCCTCTGGGTACTCCGGTTACCTCACACAGTCCAAAGACATGCAGATTAGGATATTTGGCACTCCCAAATTGATGTTAGTGTGATGGATTGGCACCCTGTTCAGGGTGTGCCCTGACTTGTGCCTTAAGGCTCCTCTGATAGGCTCCAGCACCCCCATGATAGAAGAATAAATAAATATATTGAATGGAATACATTCATTGAATGAGTGAATTTAGTATTAAAATATTATGCACAAATTATAAGAGGTTGCTATTAGACAATCTGGTCGGTAAAAGTAACTCCACTTTAGTTATTTGCTTATAGACTTGGTTATTTTCACATATATTAACAGCATGCCCTGCCAGGTCAGTCGTTACATACAGACTGAAAAATTCTCTGCATTCTTGTGCATTAATTCATTCGATTCTTAATTGATGAAGAGTATGTTTTACTTTTGTGTTTGACTTTTTATTAAATGTATATCATTTTATTACAGTTTAAACCAACTTTTGATGCTAAGGCATTTATTATTGTGACAATATTTTGTTAGGATGACAACACTGTACATGGGCCATTTTTGGCTCCTCAGGTCTTCTCAGGCTCAGCCCTCGATGTTAACCTGATGGGAATGATGGATTCACTGAGCTCAGGTGACATTGCTCACCTGGAGCAGAGACACATTAATATGCATGAGACAGAAGGCAGCGTCTCTCTCTTTCTCTCTCTCTCTCTCTCTCACACACTCACACACACACACACACACACACACAGATTTCATTCCCAGTTTAAGCAAAGAGGATGACAGGGCCCTCAGACTCTTAATGAGTACCAGTGAAGGTGAGAGAGGCACATTAATGATGGAATATTTTATCTTATCAGGGCTTAGAATGATAACAGTGGAAACGTCATACGATCCTAGCTGCAAAAAGCACTATTGCCATATTCAACGTGTTGCCATGTACTACAGTAGGTGTGCACGTAGTTTTGTCTGTATGACTCTTTGAGTGAGTGTGTGCATTTTCTCTCCATGGAAACCAAAGTTGAACAGAGGGATGGGAAATGCCTGGTTAATAATGAATGAAGGAGACACAGACGCGGTTCAGGAGATATCAGTGCATCACCATGGCTGTCACACTCCCACAGCTTCCCACCGTCATACCATCAAAGCTTTCCTCCATGTTGGCTAGAGATGATCTGCCACTGAGTGTTACCATGGTAATGGGAATACAACTACTTGCGTCTATAAAGTGCATCCTTGTCCCTTAGTGTTTTCTAAAAGTATCCTGCTGTTGTTCAGCCAATTAGAAATACTAGATTCTTCAGGGGTTCCTTGGATATTTACAAGTTTTCGCCCAAATGCAATTCTTTAAAAGGAGACAAAATGAAACGTATTTAGTGTATAAAAAGTAAAAAAATCAAAAGCTAAGGGATGTAAGAGATGTAATGAAAATACAAAATAACACTCTATATAGTGGCCAGAAAAGTATTAAACAAATGTAAACCTTTTCTCTGCAATAACTGCTTTATCCATTAAGGTTCATAAGAATCTGGAGCCAAAAAGGAACACTGGGCAAGGAACACACCCTGTATAGGATACAGGTTCATTACAGAGCACCATGCACAAAACACTAATTAATACACACACAATCATTCATGGGGTCAACGAAGTGTTAGCATTCACTTACTAGCAAGATTTTTTTTCCATTTCAGCTGTGTAGCAACAACAATATTCAATGTACCACCATCATGTTTTCACACAAATCTACCTTATACATTTTTTAAATTTTTTTTATATTCTTGTTGATGCATTGTATAATTTTGACATCGTGGACCATATCTTATTTCTAAGCATATGTTCTGTTACATAAAAATAGATTTGCCTCTAGGTAGGTGTTATAATGGAAGTTAAAGGGGAGCTATTATGCAAAATTCACTTTTTAGTCATTTTAGACATTCAGATGGGTCTCAGGTGTTCATGTACAAACAAAAAATATGAAGAAAAACATTCCATGTGATGTCTTTTTTCCATATTTGTATTATCCCGGGCTTAAACAGGCCAATTAAATTGAAATGCTCTGGAAAACCATACCATAGAGGTAGCTCATTCACATAGACACTGAAAAGCGCATTTGCAGTAGGAGTGAAATTAAGTAAGCTTGAGGGACGAAAAAATGCTTTATCTGACGAGCATTAACAGATACACATTAACAGATAGACCTGTGTTAACTTATTAAAGAAAAGAAAATATGGGACCTTTAAAAGAACGTGAGGAGAATATCACAAAAAGGGCACTGACCCTACCTTTAATTTGTGAAGCATCAAAGATACTCCATACAACCGTTGTCATAACAACTCCAAATCTTCAAAGACAGCTAGTATGGATTGTCTCATAAAACCTTTTCTTTTTCTCAGCTATTTAAACTGCTTGACATTAAAAATGTGAAACAGGTAAGAAAAAAAAGAGAATGGGAAAAAAGCAAGGATTTATTCTTAGCACATCCCAGTCTGTCATACACATGGAAAAATGTTCAGAGATGTGCATCATATTCAGTCTATTTGTGTCTGGAGCTATATTCATCTCTGTTCATGTGAATCAATAAAGACAGAGATGTCCATGTCTTCCCTTCACTGTGTCCACACACTGTAGACACTATAATCTCTCTGCCATCCTGAGTGCATAAACCCCCCCCTGCTCCATTTTCCTGTAATATTCATTATTTCATCGTTTGTACCGCTTTATCCTGTATACAGGGTCATGGGGGACCTGGAGGTGGGGTAAACCCTGGACGGGGTGCCGGTCCATTGCGGGTCACACACACACACACACACACACACACACACACACACACACACACCCACACAAACTATGCACAATTTGGAAACTTAATTTAGCCTAATCTGCATATTTTTGTATTGTGGGAGTAAACAGGCGTACCCGGAGGAAACCCACCAAGCATGGGGAGAAACACGCAATGACACAGCAAAAATGTTCTACCAAATGCTCATATTACTGTATTATTATTTTTGGTCATTGAAACAACTGAAACAACCAAAAGCATGATCATATGTATCTGCGCCACATCTTTGCCTATAGGACCCATTTTGTAGATTTTTTGCTTAGTCATGATTGTACTGATGTTTTGCCCTCGGCTGCGAGCAGAATAAAAGGCACTTGTAGCTACCACAGAGTGTGCCGTGTGTATGGTGGAGAGAAAGGTAGCAGCTCGTTGGTGGAGAGGGAGGTATGGAAATATCTGACTTTTAGATCGCACAGAGGAGGAAGACCGGGCTATCAATCATTTAATAGTAGAATAGGAGAGGAATGTACATGTCCTCAAATGTCTTTTGTGGCAGTGACCTGATATTCAGTTAGTGGCACACATGAGACTGAATATCATATCAAACACACTCCACTATTTCGAAATTCATCCATCAGAGTCCTCACAAATGAGATGTACACTACTGTAGTTCACCCTTTATATCTGAGGCAGAAACTGGATATTCCTGTTTTTTTTGTTTTTTAAGTAACATCATTTCATATTTTTATTATGATTTTTAAAAATCATAATGCACTGGGTTATTCTGATTTTACTGCAAGGGTATAAAGCCTCAGTAAAATTTATTTGGAGGTAAAATTTGCAATTGTATCCACTGATATGACCTGATTTCCATCTATGCTGTATGATAAAAAATGCTGTTTTAAAAATTTTTTTTTATTTTTTTACTGTAAAGGTAAAAGGTCGCGGGGGGCCTGGAGCCTATCCTAGGAGACAAGGCGGGGTACACCTTGGAATCCATCACAGGGCACACACAAACACATGCTCCTTCATGCACTAAGGCAATTTGGGAATGTCAATTAGCCTAATCTGTATGTCTTAGGAATGTGGGAGGAAAACCGGAGTACCCGAAGGAAACCCAGTAAATACTAGGAGAACAAACTTCATGCACACAGACCTCGAGGCGGGAATCAAACCCATACCCAGGAGGTACAAGGCAACAGTGCTAACCACTAAGTCACCTTGCCGTTCCTTAAGCAAACATTTTTTATTTTTTTTAGCCGTAGTTGGTTTTTAATATTGGAGAACCATATGCAATCATGAAAAGAATTGCATAAATATCACAGGTTATAAAGAGTCAGTCGAAATGAGAAAAGAGCAAACCATGTCCCCTCCTTTTCATTGCTTTACAGAAATAGAAATGCCTGTTGCCCCTTCAAATATCCTTAGGAACATTCTGTTAGGGTATCTGTCTATTTAAGAAAAAACTAGCACATTATCTTAGTCAAATTCAAATTGCTGCTTAAATTATATGCTTCCTGAACGGAATTTACTTTAATATGCTCGCACGCTTCTTTGAAATATGCCGCTCATATCCTTGCTTTATACATAACTAGATTTTGCCTCAGAGTAGTGCAAATTGACTAAAATGCATAATAAGGGCAATCCTTTTATAATTATTTCTAATGCCTATCTAGATAATTAATCTAAACCACTCGGGTGTAATCAACTCAATTTGTCAAGGCATATTACTCCATAAACTTTCATACACTCCATTTCATTTCTTACTGATGCATCATCTTCACGGCTATCGCTGGTGTCCTCACTCTTGTGATGGCTGTCCGAGGAGCGTGAGTTTCTCTTGTGACTGGCATCAGTCCCCTCTGCTTGCCTCTCTCCATCTGTGTATGAACCAAGCAGAACAAAGCTGGTTAAAATAGCAAGAGTTGAATGTATTTCTACATAAGACCACAGTACATTACAGTGACACTAAACAGCCATAAAACTAGGCCCAGATGACATGGCAGAAATCTTGAATGTTATTATTCAGGAAATGCACTCAGGGCAAACTCATCAATATCATTTTCTCATGTGTGAGCAATAAGAATAAGAGACAGTGGTGAAAATCTAAACTAAAGCATAAATGTATCAAGTTAAACATTTATAACCATACACAACTAAGCTTGTGGATAGTATTTTAATATAGTAGAATGCAAATGTCCAATAACAGATCTAAAGATATAAAGTAAGCCTATGTTTCCTGTTATAAGAATAAAACTGTTTATGGTACATAATATATGTCCTTGAATTGTATACCACTGTACATATCTACTGGATACATCAAATAAAATAAGATATATGAACCAGCCTTGATAGATCTTCTCAGTACATCCAAACTGTGGACTCTATTATGAATACTCATCTTGAGAATTCCTCATTTTATATAATTTGAAAACTGCTTTTGTCCATCCCGTCTCTCCCTCAAATGAAACATTTTTATGAAACGTGGCTCTAAATAAAGCAGGCGTTACAGGAACTCAGTGTTCTACCAACTAAGTGTTACAGGTTCCAGGCCACTGACCCACTCCAGATGGATTATAGGATTTGCCTGTATAGTCTTCCATTAGACCTGAGACCAAAAGCTCACAGGGAACTTGGCAGAGAGATAAGGACAGAGCAACCTACAGAGAGAAGCATTAACCTCAGCGGAAGGATGATGTACTAATTTTAGTATCAGAAATCAAATGAGAAAATGAAGCACAAGAGAATTTCGGAAAATGGAAAATAAGGCAAAGCGTGGGGGTTATTTACATATGCAAGTACCTCTGGAGATGTAATTAAAACAACTTTGAAATGCTTAAATAATATTTTCATAAAATGGGAACAAGGGGCAAGAAACATCTCCAACCTTTTTACCCTCATAAATAATGTAATGGTCTATGAATATGCAAACAACATGCTAATTAAAGAATTAATCAACACCTTTCCCCTCTTTGGGGTTAAGAGAATGAAACATCAGAACACCTCAGCATAGTTGTTGGTGCCAGATGGGATGGTTTTCAGAAACTCCTGATACTATATGCTGAGAATTCTATCGACAACACATAATTGTGCAAAAAAAGAAGAAAAAAACCCCACAAAAAGTTTCTGGTGAGCTGAACTTATGTGTGATGATAAGAGAAGATAGAGAAAAATGATCAGGCTGGTTTGAACTGACAGGATAAGTCAAGCAGACACTCTGTACACATGTGGTGTACAGGAAAGCATTTCAGAACACACAAGTAGAACTTCAATGCAGATGGGCAACCACAGCAGAAAACCACACCGGATTCTAGTCCAGGCTGCCAACACCAGGAATCTGAGGCTACTGTTGGCTTAGCCTCACTGATACCGTGGCATGCAGGTGGTAGGGTCAGAATTTGCTTCCAAGAGCATGACTGGATGGACCCACCTGCCTTGTGGTAACAGTTCAGGCTGCTGGTGGTGGTGGTGTAATGGGGCGGGGAAAGTTTTCTTAGTAGACTTAAGACCGCATTAAAAAAATAATAAATAATTGCAGTGGCATTGTTTGAAGGCCACAGCCTAGCTCAATACTGGTGAACATAAACAGTGTTTTTATTTCCAATTCCACAAATTACACAGGTTCAAACCATTAGGGAAAAAAATAAGCTCATACATACTGTAACGCTCCCTTAGTTGGATTTATACAGAAACACTGAGAAAGTCTTAATGGAAAATGTGGAAATAACAAAGAGAAAGATTACATTATACTTAAATCAGTCAGGGATATTTCACTTACTCACAGCTAGCCTGGAACCTACTACAGTATATCCTCGGGAACAAACTATGGACAATTTTGAAATGCCAGTTAGCCTACTCTGCATGGCTTTGGACTGTGAGGCTAAACCCAGCAAGCAAACTCCATACACACAAACGTGAAAGATGAAGCAAACCCTCGGTCAATACAGCGCCGTGCCGCCTATCCGAGTCATAATTTGCATCAAGACAAAGAATGTTACATAATTAGTGTACGCTGTCCAGATCTGCAGATATCATTAATATCTTTCATTTTAATTTTAACAAATGCTACGTCAAGGAACATCTTAATGGCCCTGTCTTTTCCCTTCCTCATCCGCAGACACTCATACGCGGGCAACAGGCAACTGAAAGCACCTAACACAATAGAGGGGGAGAAAATCAATATGTAAGTCTGCCTAGAGAAAAACCAGCCATTAAAACATAATGAGATGTTATGGTTTTCTGGATATGTGCACTAAATGCAGCCTGAGTAAGTTTATGAGCATATAGCATCATCCTAGCAGCGAGAGACTCTCCGTGCTGCTGCATGACACCAATGCACAGACTTCCAATCTACTCCTCATCTCAATCAATACCATAATAAAACCTGTATCAGCCAAAACCAGATGAAATAAAAGCCGTTCTCTAAAAGTCTCCTTTGTGGATTTAAGATCCGCTCGGAGATTGATTCAAAACTTTTTTTTTTTCAATTGTGTATGCTATTTCAAATCCAATACTAAGAAAACAAATATGTCATGTGATACAGTAGGATGCAGACATAGTTGTGCTCAGTGTCTTCAACTTTTAACATTCCAATCAGAAACCAGCTACCTAAAAAAAAACATACTCCTGGAATAGGATCCCTTTATTTCGGTCAGTTTTGATGACAGACATATTTTTTTTTCTCTGCATAGGCAGATTCCACTTCAGCAAACTCCAAACTGTGGTTAATTGAAACTTTTAACAACTGGAACTGAGGAACGAGCTACATGGAAAAATAAGTAAATGAACTGTCTCCTAGCAAAGTAATACTCTTCTTTGTGTTCATAGCTTAGCAGCCATTCTGTGGTTAAAACTGATTAGCTAATGAGCTAACAAATGAGCCACAGCCATAGTCCAGGCTGAACGAAAGAAGTCCCTTATTGCGGCAAAGTATGTGACCTTTTCAAAATAAAAATCTGAACATTAAATGGAGAAACTAAGGGAGAAAAGTGATGATTGTATAAATAAGCTGTGATTACCTACTGTAACTGTGGTTTATAAGCTTATACACCATAAACGTAGTTTTGTGCTGAGTCAAATTGTAAATGACAAAAAAATGCAATATATTATGAAAAACTATGTAGGCCTACAAATAAAAATTTTTTAATAGCGCTGTGCAATTTAATTGATTGTGCAACTTACAAAAAATCTCTTGTTTGTCGATGGCCAGAAGCTCTAGATGTGTTTATCTCATCTGAGTACGGTTGGGTACCGAAAACCGGTGCCAATACGGCACTGGTACCTATATAACCGGTATGTACCGGACCGAAACAGAACGCGAATTTCGGTGCCTCATTTTTGTGCCACTTAAATGCCTTAACTGGCGACTGAAATATTTGTTCTCTGGGGCTATGATGACACAGTTGTAATAAGCATCACATTCATCAACACACATGATCGCTAGTAAAATTTAAATACTGCATTTATGGGGTGTCAGAAATGATCGGAAAAATAAATTATTTCCTTAATTAGAAAAATCTTGAGAACTTCGGAAAGCTTTGA
>JAOVVA010000010.1:7817176-7828502 GCA_028565275.1 Leiocassis micropogon
ATGTCACCTGCGATGTTATCATTCCACACGCGCTTCCACCGGAGAATAACATTACGTCATTAAACCGCGAAGAAGTCTCAGTTTTAATGACGTACAGAACACAACGTCTCAGGAAATCCGATCTGTCCATTTACACGACAATCACATTAGCACATAACTGATTTATATCTGATTTATTTCCACATGTGAAGGAGGCCTGAAACCGATCTCGAAATATCGGAATGCATGCATTTTTTTTTCTGTTTACATGGACATAGAACATATCCAATATGTGTCACATATGAACAAAAAATCGGAATTGGGTCACATTTAACTGACAGTGTAAACGTAGATTTGGATTTCCCCCCTATTGTGAGGTCATATAAGAAGATATTGTTCTCTGGCTTGTTGCTTAGCCCTGCTGTTCTCTGGAGGTTGTGGCTCAGGAGTAGCTCATTTACACAGACACTGAAATGGCGCATTCAGAAAAGGAGTGAAAAAAACTTAAAACATTTGACCTTGCTTTGACCTTAATTCTATTTGGAACTGCTGGTCAAGATGATGATTTTTTTTTTTATAAATCCTACAAACATTCAACCTGAGATATTGCTTTAACAACTACCTCGATAGATGCATAAAGACTGAAGAGTGGACAGCCAAAAAACACACCACTTAAGTGATGCATTCAAATATTAATGAGCCTACAATCTGCTACACACACACACACACACACACACACACACACACACAGACACTAGATGTTCCTATCACTTAATAGGTGAAAACCAAACAATATCATAAATTATCGTACTGTTTCATGTTTCAGGTCATACATTCATTCATTTCATTTCCACCGTAATCTCTTGTCGCTGATATTTCGTTTGTTTCACACTGATTGATGAGGCAGCACAGGCAGTGAGGCATCAAGGCAGCTGCATTCCATCAAACCTTTAGCCACATTTAATATTTATTACGCCATCCAAGATCTACATAATATTCCATCTTCCACTTATCTTCAATTTATTCATTTATTCATTCTATCCTGGTCAGAGCCGCGGTGGAGCCTGTCCCGGGAACACCAAGCGTCGGATGTCTTGATAAAGCCCGGATGCGATGCCAGCCATATGCAGGGCACCATGCGACACACAGGCACACACAGTCACACACTCCTGCACACCTAAGAGCAATTTACTGTAACCAATCCACCTAGTGACAGTAACCCAAGCTCAGGATTAACCCTGGGACTCCTGAAGCTTTGCAATTCAATGCAATTTCATTTGTATGGCGCTTTTGATAGCAGACATTGTGACAAAGCAGGCTTACAGAGATCCGTATGCAGATTAAGATCTCTAAGGAGCAAGACAGAGTGGACGCTGGTAAAGAAAAACCCCGGAGACAACATGAGGAGGAAGCACTGAAAGGGAACCAGACTCAAAAGAAAACCGGTCCTCTTCTGAGTGATGGCGCTTATCGTTACATTACACTTGTGTGTATATGAAACTTCACATACGGTATATAAACAGAAATGGGGAAAAAAACAGTCCAACAACAAATAAGAAGCATCATTTAGTTAAACATTTCAGAAACTAAAATCAAGTCTTTTTTTGAAGTTATTAAAATAGGAAAATTTAAAATAGGACTTAAACTGGAAAATTTGTTCTGACAGCCATGTTACACACACACACATACACACACACACACATCAGCTAGTCACACAAGAGGATTGGGTGTCTCTGGTGAATGTGGGCTAGTGAACAGAACGTCCGTCTGAGACACACAAACACACACACACACAGAGTCAGAGTTCCAGAGTCTGCAGATGAATGTGCGGTTTGTTCAAGGAGAGGACGCGTCGGCCGACTCCTAACTGAGTGAATAAAGTCAAAGCTTACCGCCCTGTACAAAGAGCCCTATTTTTCCTCCAGACTCTCACATACACACACGCACACACACACACACACACAGCTCTCAGTGAACACTGGCTACCTCCCTGCCCCCCTTCGGTCACAGCTGACCACGAACATGCACACAGGCTCAAAGCATATATATATACGTTTACGATACTTCAAGCGTATTAAACAGGAAGTCTGAGATCCTGTGTACGTTTATTTGCATATTAATTGTAAAAGGGCAGAGAGGGAGAGACAGATCTAGTGTGGAAGAAAACCAAAGAGCTGAATGTTTAATAAGAGAAGATGAGAGAGAGAGAGAGAGAGAGAGAGAGAGAGTGAGAGAGAGAGAGAGAGAGAGAGAGAGATAAGGAGCTGAAAGTGAGAGTGAAAGTGAAGAGGAAGTGAGCGATGATAAGAATTGGAAGAAAGAGTGAAAGGTATAAAAGCAGTGAGTGATATCCTTGCTCCATCGGGTAGCTGCTGTGAAGAAATGAAAAGAGCTGCATTCAAGTCATACACTGGGCATAATCCACGATACTTTACACACAGGACTGGAAATAAAGCTCATGGTGGTATTCTTACTTATAGAAACTTTCAAAAAAAATTAAAAGCAAGAAATTATTTTATGACGGTCAAAATACTGTGACCCTTTTGAAAAAGCCATTCAGGCTCCGAAGTGGTGCAGCTGTCTAAGGTTTCGTCCAACCATTGACAAAGTAGTGCCAGCAACGCCACCATTGCCAGAAGTCCAAGACAGTCATTATTGTGGCTCTGGCCATTCATCTAACACATCAGGGTAGTTAGTGCTCTCTTCTCCAAGTGTCTTTAGCTTCCATTTGAAAAGCTGCAGTGGTTGGCTTCATGCTCTACACAGGAAGCATGTGCTAGCCGTCGATGACTAAATTAGGAGAGAGTTATTGAAGACGTATTCAGGAAGCAGCAGTAAAAAAATAATAAATAAATTAAAATCTTATCATATCAGAAGCATGGCACATGACACCCATCCTGCCGCCTCGTCCCCCCCCCCCCGTCCTTTATTACTGCACGAGCCACCAGCAATTAGTGTTTGATTGTAGAAGCGTCTGAGATCGGCACACAGCCTCTATCTTTCCTTTCTCCCTGATTACAATCATTTCGCCGTAATGATCATGTTCCTCATCTCACCCGATCAGGCGAGCGGTATGCGAGTGGTCGGGCTGGAGGAGGATGGCTTTATATATTTTTGCATGTGGGACGAAACAAATCTTGGAATAAAAGACCAAAGAGAACGCCGTCAGCTTTAAAGGAAGCGTGAATACATAACGTGATATATGAGGTAAGTGAAGTGCAGAAATGTCACGGGTATCAAATTTGTTTGTGATATTACCGTATGAAACAGATGGTAGCAAAACACCATGCAGAATTATTATTTCGTGCATTTTTATTATTCACTTTGTCCTTGTTTTAATTATCATGTCTTCATTGTCATTCTCTGTTATTTTGTTAAATGGCACAGATGCACACACACACACACACACACACACACTCACTCATGTACAAGGGTTTGTGCATGTAGGCCAACCTAAACCAACTGAAACCACAAAAAAGCTGTCATTCTCTTTCTCATCAGCACAGACCATGTACTTTCCCAATCTGTTTTGCTTTGAATACAGCTTAACCCCAGAACGCGGCCTTTGAAATCACCTCCACGCATAAACGTATGCCGACTGCAGCTGAATTAATGAATGACAGTGGCGGCCCCATGGAGCCCGGAGCAGGGAGATGTGGCAAGGAGAATGCAGCATTCAGCTGACAATGAAAACTACGGCAAAGGAAAAAACTGACAGAGAGAATCGACATGTTGACTCTCACCCCTCACTATTTTCCTCATGTTCTATGTCCCTGCACTCATCCTATCAAGTGCAAAAGCTGTAACGGCTTCACGTCACTTCAAGACACAAAAAAAATTTCAATCTGTCACTACTGGCAACAATCAGCAGCTCCATAAATATCTCTCTCTCTTCCTTTCTCTTTTTTTTCTCTCTCTCTCTCTCTATCTTACACACAAACAAACAGGGAAAAGTATTACTGAATCCAGAAAACCGTTTTTAAATTCTAAACACCAGGGAACAGAGATGGGAAGATAAGGGGACGGGATAATTAGTAGATTTCGTCTCGAACGTGTGGGACGTGAATGCACAGGCACCTTAAAACCATGTCCATTCAGGATGTACTGATCACTTGCCAACCTTTTCCTGTGCTGCCTATGAGATTGCACGGTGACTTTACAAGAAACATAACAATCCGTTATGACATACAGCACATTTATTTATATGCAAAACTTTTATTTGAATTAGAGTTCTTACGTTAAGACACACCTTCTAACTATTGCTATAATACCAGGCGCTTTTTTTTCTTTTCTGGAAGCTGAAGTGAAATAAATGTCTTATTTTATATTTATAAGAAACACAAGGAATATAAAGCATATCTACTCCTCCTGCTATAACATATTCTGTTTATGATTTATTCCAGCCCGTTCCCTATTTCCCAAGGAGTTTATGAGGCTTTTGGCATCAGTTATGAAAATAATTAACTGAAAAATAGAGGCTAGCTCATCCTTGGCCAACCACATTCCAGGCAAACTAAATGAGTGATGAGCAGCTGTTCACTCATTTCTGATGACTCATAATGTGCTTCATCTTCCACATATGGTATATATGTTTACTCTTCGCTGACCTACTCATCATCAACACGTTCACATTCAGTACATTCACCACATCAGCCATGCAGATTCGTTAGCCAGGGCTAAATCTGTGTATACTGTATGAACATACACCGTAAGAACAGTCCAGATTCCGATTTATGGATCGATGGGTGGACGGACATGGGGCGAAAATATACTGATAAATTGATGGACAGATACAGACTGATGAGTAGATAAATGGATAGGGGGCTGGATGAACAGATGGATAAATGAATGTATAGATGGATAGACAGATGCAGATGGTTGCATAAATAGATGGTTTGATGTATAAACAGGGAAGTTATAGGTTGATGGATGGATGGATGGATGGAAGATTTAATTTAATTTAATTTAATTTATTTATTGAGGGAAAGCCCCTTGAGATGCTCCATCTCATTTTCGAGGGGGACCCTATAACATATACATAAAGCAATACAAAATACAGCACAAATAATAAACAAAACAAAGATGGAAGATGGGTGGACAGATACAGACTGGTAGACAAATAAATAGATGGATAAATAGATGGATGGCTGGAGAGAGAGCCATAGTTTATTGGATGGATGTACAGATAGACATTGTTGCATGAATGGGTGGATAGAGGAATGAATGGGTGGATGAATGGACAGTTACATGTTGATGGATGGATAAACAGACAATGGATAGAAGAGCACAGACTGGTGGATTGGTAAATTAGTGGACTGGTTAATGGATGGTTGGGTAGATGGAAGGATATACAGGTATACTGGTGGATGAACTGATGAATGTACATACTGACTGATAGAGAGATGATGGATGGAGGGATAGATAAACATATGTAACATATCTAATCTGGAATGATGTACTGATGTACTATGTGATGAATAGATTGACGGATGGATGGATGGATGGATGGATGGATGGATATAGATAGATAGATAGATAGATAGATAGATAGATAGATAGATAGATAGATAGATAGATAGCTAGATAGATAGATGGATAGACAGACAGAGAATCTCTATAATGTACCTGTATTCTATAGTTTTTTTCAACAACAAAAAAAAGAACATAAAGGCAGAAAGTTGCTATGTCCAGAATTAAAATTTGCACAGATGGAGAGAGTGAGAAAAAAGAGGAAGTGAGAGAAAATTCCTGGCAGTGGTCACAGATAGCAACAGAATGAACCACAATATGTTCACTCTATATTCATACATGGCAATGTGGGGATTACAGGGAAATAGGATAGAAGAGCAGCAATGAGGACAGCTCCTGGAGGCTTGCTGTGGGGGCTTCCATGCTGATTGGACAGAAGATGTCTCTGTGCATCAGGTGTGTTTACAGAGCACAAGGTCAGAGAACGCTGACGTGTGAAACACTTATATGGATGTGGGCCGCGTTTAGTCCATGAAGTCAATATATTGACTACGCACATTTTATTTATGTTCTTTAGCTGTTTGGGTAGATTATTTGAGATACAATAAGGTCATCTTATTATCTACAGTTTAAAATAAAAATCTAGGCCAAAATTATTTTGGATAAAAAAAGAAATTATAATAATAATACCAAGAATAAAAACATGATACCTTGCCTGTGCCCATGTGTAACCAGAGTCCTGCGTAAATAAGAAGGAAAAAGGAAGCAGCACAACAAGATGCTTAATTTTTCCGGACAAACAAGACCACTTACCACCGTGACATTATTCTCGAGAGGCTCTTGATCAATTTTTGTTCCTGAATCTTGTTTGTGTTTCGATCAAGAGAAGCAAGAATTTTAACCCGCATGTCCTTAATCTAGTCCCTCTTACTTAGACCTTGTACAGAACCACTGTGACCTGGAGGCTTTACAGAATCTCACTTTCTATGGAGAAGCAGCTTTTACACTGTGTGTGTGTGTGTGTCTGTGTGTGTGTGTGTCTGTGTGTGTGTGTGTGTGTGTGTGTGTGTGTGTGTGTGTGTGTGTGTGTGTGTGTGTGTGTGTGTGTGTGTGTGTGTGCTGTATTAGAGCTTGAACAGGATTTACAGTGCTGATTAAAATCAGTGCTCTCAATGCCAGAAATTAACACTACAATATTGCTGGCTAGCAGGAAATAGATGAGACAGTATAGCCTGGGCCAATATATTAATTGGCTGTCGCTATTCTATTTTCTGGCTAATTCACACCATCCGCTATTAGTGTAATATTTCTAGACTAAAAGCTAAAAGCTTCACTTCACTCAGGGCTGTACAGGTCCAGAGGGGAAATGGGACCACATTCAAAAGGTTAGCGGCATTGACCAGAGTCAGGGGTAGTCAGTCTAGACTCTCTGCCTCTAGAAACACTGCAGCTTATCGAAGCTCAAACTTCAGAAGTACCCCTGAAGTACTTCTGAATAATAAAACATCCACCTTGCCTAAAGTCACTGGTGCTGATGCTTCAAAAATATCATTTTAGGCTATAACTAATTCAGCAGCATGCTAGCTGGCCAGCTGCGGAACGGAGACGATCATAATGTAACTCTGACACACAGTCCCCTGGCCCAGTCCATTACATATTCCAGACTAGTCATCTTCTCTGCTTTTTCTGTTTTTGCTAATGGCTGGGGTTAATGTAGCGGCTTAGAGGTGGGGAAAAGCGTGTCAGATTTTTTGTGGAAAATTGTGTCATCCTGCTTAAGCATCTTGACACGTTCACGTGCTTACAAAGCTCTTTGTCCCACAATGTGTGTGTTAATGCTCCAAATAAAATACAGCTCACATAACGTAGTTTTCTGCACTTTGCAGAATGTTGTTGCACATTGTTGCATTTGCACTCACCCTGGACATTTATGGACATCATGGACACTTATAGACATTGCACATCTGCAATCACATCTATAAACGAGTTACCGCTGAGCCACACCCGATCAGAGAACAGAAGAGCTGAGCAACACACTTGAGGAGAGATCTTCTTCAATGAAGCCTGTTTAAGCCACACCCGATTAAAAATGTAAAATGATAAAAATGCAGGGAATACTTTGTGATCTTTTTTTTGTTGTTGTTCTTGTTCACACACACAGAGAACCATCTGAACATCTAAATGTGGCTATAAAGTGAATGTTGCATAATTCGTACTGTACCCTTTAAATAACTGTGCATTTACAGAGGTTATAGTCTTTGACCAACTCTTTTTCTTCCATTTTATTCTAGACTATAAGGAGTTACAGTAACACTGAAAAACTGCGCAGCACAATAGGTGTATTTAAATAACTCTTGGTGATTCACTCATCACTGCCAATTGGAACACAGTGCAAAAAAAAAACACTGGCCGCATCCTATTGATATAAAGTGTAGGCTTCTCCACTAGTTTAGATAACAAATAATACACTATAATAATAATAATAGTAATAATATTAATGCACTATTATACAACAGTTAGCTCGGTAATTTGATATGATCGAGAGGCATTCCATGAGAGCATAACACTACTCACACACCATTGTGGGCGACGTAATACACTCGGAGGACAGCGCGATCCGCTCCTTCCGTTTGCGTGAGCTCACAGGCGCTCCTGATTGGCTGGAGAGCCAGCGCTAAGTACTATATACCTCCCCCTCTGAGAGAGCTCGGCCAATCAGCTCTCTCTAGACCTCCGGCTGCGAGAGGTTGCAGCATCACCCGGGAATCGTGGAGCAAAATAACTTATTAAATAAACAAACAAATCATAATCTGTTGATAATAAATGGCATTTGGAAAAATGTTGTATAAAAGCAATATCACACTTGTGGTTGTGCTGTTATGCTGAATATCAGCACAGCTCTGACGGATTGTACGCTGTAATCAAAGCTAAAAGTGCCTGAATGAAATCTTATGTGTGACACTTTTTTTAGGCCAGGCAGTTTATTATTATCAATGATTGATTAATTATTGAATTCTTATAGTAATAAGAATAATTTTGCTTGGCTGGTCAATACAATAGATTTTGACAGTAAAAAAAGAATTAACTAAGCATTTAAGGTTAATTAAAGTTACATTAGTTCTAATGACAGTTATATTTAAAAAGGCGTTCTATGATTACATAGTTCAAGAATAGAAAGATCTATGGCTTCAGTTAAAAAAAAAACAACAATATTATTATATTAATTTTCAAAAATGAATCTGATATTTGAACAGATAGAATTTTTTTTATAAAATAGCTCTTTACAAAAGGAGCCATTTATTTAATAGTTAAAGAGATCCCTGATGGTAAAAATTATGAGAATTATGAGATGTGATATGTGAAAAGGATGTAGATAACTATACTTTTGTCCAACCTTCTTATCCTAGCACAGTACAATTCACTGAGGATCACACTGAGAAACCACACATGTATCTGGTTTGGGGTTTATGACATTACATAAACAAATAACATGCCTGTGTGTCTTCCCATGGTTAATGTTTCTCCCTTCGCTGAGCTTGCTATCACCTAGATGATTTTCCTCACTGGCTACTTCTGATAAATCATCATCAGTACTGCAATGCTCTGTGAGTCAACTAATGAATATTAATGAACACGGGGAGTCTGATTTATGAATATTATTCGTGTCGTGTCGAGTCGTGGTTAGTTTCGGTGAAGAATCATATTTACCCGATGAAAAAAAGTATACTGAAATATATGGGAGTGCATTTTAAGGTTGAGAATGTTATAAATACACAAATGCACTGGGTGCCTCCAGTGTGCAAATATATAAAATATAAACTGTATGTATATATATATATATATATATATATAAAATCTTCAAATCATAATTTAAATATTTATCCTTATTTTCTCTAAACATGATATATAAAAACAACAACAAATATTGCATTGTCATTAAAAAAATTTTTTAGCAGGTGCAAAGCATGCAAGCATTAATATGATGTCCAAAGATTAGTGTAATAAAAAACTTATAAAAAGAATAATAAAAATAATAATAATAATAATAATAGTAGATTACATCTATGCCTGGACTGTGTTGTTGGTATTAAAGTAGTGCTGTAGCATCACCCCAGGCATGACCTGGTACAAAGAACAGACCTCTGAGTACAACCAAATGTCACGGTCCTGTGCTTCTGAATGAGACATGTAGAGTTTATACAGAGAGAGAGAGAGAGAGAGAGAGGGAGAGAAAGCGGGGAAAGAAAAGCAACATGCCTAATTGCTGTGCCACTGTCAGCACAATGCAGACGCACTGCTTTGAGCCATCCTTTCTTTCTATTCCATCTGAAGAGAGGAACCTACTTACTTTTAAAAGTTTCCTACAGGCAAGTCCTATCTCTAGTGGTACTGAGCCAGCTGTTTACCAACTCAAAGTCTACTTCACTTCCTGTGATGTAATCACATTTAACCTCAGACTAGTCAACTTCCTTTTTGGTTTATGTGAGAAAAGCCACGATTGGTTGGAAGTGAGTTATGACACAACATGTCATGTAAGCAAGTTTGATGGAAATGGAAAAGCATTTATCCACTGTGGCTGCAAACAGATACAGTTTCCTAATTGAGTAAGGACTTCACAAAAAGGCAATGCTCTGTTCGTAGGCTGGCTTAAAACAAAAGCATACTCTTCTACTATGCAAAAATGTGTCAGCCAATGTGGCAAATGTGTTCAAAGCCATCAGACAATGCAATTAGTCCCAGTAGCTCAAACAGATAATAAGTAGACACGCCTATACAGAGATCAGGAAGATAATCAATGAACAACCACAAAAGATCCCGACTAGAAGTGCATTAGGAATGAGAAAAAGCTTCAGTGTGGTGACACTGACGAATGAGCCGAGAAAAATCTCTCTGGCAGAAGACCTTAATGTGGAACTTAATATCCTTGAGTTTATAATGGCTGACAGTAAAGACGTAGTCAATAAAGTAATAATAGCAGTAAGAGTTAACATTAAACGCAGAATTATATTCAGAATTCTAATAAAGAAATGGCTGAAACAAAGTTAGAGTTCAATAATATAGACAATATTAGAGCTTTAACTATTTTTTTTCCAAAAACAATAAGATATTTTATCATATTATTAATAAAAAGCCATAAAAACAGAAAGTTTAGCTTCCTTTAATTGCATGATGCCTGTAGATGCTAATACTCTCCCTAGGTTAATTGATATTACCTCAGTGCATGGACTTTAGCACTAATTAGCCTTTTACTAATTAAACAAAGCAAGCATATTAATCAAGGCGTTAGCTCCTGTACAGTACAGTGGAACCTCGGATTGCGAGTAATGCGGTTTGTGAGTGTTTTGGAATACGAGCTTGCTTCCAGAACAAATTATGCTCATAATCCAAGGTTCCACTGTATATGCAATATTGTTTAATTTAATGTAATGATTTGACTTTAGTAAAGACTTGATTAATGCAAGCTTTAATGACATTGTTAACATTTCAAAGGAAGGAAAATGCTAAAGTTCATGCTTTTGTTAACATTTGTAAGCATCATAAATGTCAGCTCCGAAATCTTTAATATGAGGCAGAACTTCTCAAAGTGATTTGGATGTCAGAGATCGATTCAATTATGTGATGCAATTCTTTTGTACCGACTCTGATATACAGTACAGGCCAAAAGTTTGGACACACCTTCTCATCTATCTGTCAATGTGTTTTCTCTATTTTCATGACCATTGACATTGGTAGATTCTCACTGAAGGCATCAAAACTATGAGTGAACACATGTGGAGTTATGTACTTAACAAAAAAAGGTCTCCACAGTCACCGGACCTGAACCCAATCGAGATGGTTTGGGGTGAGCTGGACCGCAGAGTGAAGGCAAAGGGGCCAA